>PVLD010034114.1:0-12971 GCA_004027595.1 Dinomys branickii | reverse complement strand
ACAGCAACTTATATAAGGGCGGTTAGCAAATCACACTACGCCACGTGGGCCTTCAGGATTGGTTTCAGGGCGCCGTAAGCAGGCACCTTTCTATATAAGGTATATACAGAGTCAGCAACAAGAACCAGAAAACAGGATATAGGCGCCATCTTGGTAACACGGTGGGAGGGGCTGATTCCAAGGAGACTAACAGCAAGCCATCACACCGGCTCCCAACAGAAGAGAGCACATGGATCCTGCAATTGCCACGTGGGAATCAAATGAGGGATACTTCCTACAAAAATGAGAAAAGTCTGGGGGCTAGAGATCGGGGATCACATAGTCATGTCTATAAAATTCATCCATCACAGCTTTGTTTTCCCTGTCAGGAAATTGGCCCTTGACTGGGGTCCGAAACCTGGTGTCCAGCACATTCTTAGTCAGCAGCTAATTGGTCACAGCAGCTCCCTGGGCCCAGACTGTGCACATAATGTGGCTTGGGCAGAACACCTGCAAGGCAAAAGACATCTACGTGACCAGCCCTCATTAAAAGCCTTGGTGCCAAGTCTCCAATTGGATTCCTTGACACACTTTATAGATGTTTCCACTCTTAAGGAAAAAGTGGGTTCCACGTAGCTGTGAGGGAGAGCCTCAGGAAGTCTGCACTTATTTCTCCAGGCTAGACTTTCAGTCTTTTTTCCCTTATCCAGCTACATGTCCTGACTACTGGGCACAACCAGAATAACGGTCACAGAGCTAGATGGGGGCAAAGGAAGGATTAAGTGTCTTTGATGCCACTTCCTGTTACAGCTTGCTACTGCTCCAACATAGGAAAAGGCCCAGAACTCTGTACCAGCCGGTCTCTAGAGATGCTGTGTCTTCGAGGCCCCAAAAGGCATGTGGTGCTAGCTGGGATTGGCAGATCCAAAAGGCTGAGGCAGGAGGATCGCTGTGAGTTTGAGGCCAGCCTAAACTACATAACAAGATGTTGTCTCAAAAAACAAAGCAATGGGCTGGGGATATAGCACAGTGGAATAAGCGCTTTCCTGGCAAGCGCAAGGTCCTGAGTTCGATCCCTGGTACTGCCAAAAAATTCAGAAACAAACAAGCAAACAAAAAAGCAAAACAAACTAGACTAAGTGAGAGGCCAGACTATGGAGTTCCTAGCAACACCCAACAGGTTTCTGCTTGGTTGTGGGTAGGCGCTGCTAACTCTAAGGAGCGGGAACATCTTGAGGATACGATATTTTGCCACGCGAACAGAGATGGGCCTTAAGGGAAAACAAGGAAGCTCCCAAGGGAATAATCAGGTAAGTTAATAACTCAGCATCCTGAAACATAGCTCAGCAGAGGCGATCAACAGAACACATTGCCTTTGTTATTCCTCAGTAAATCTGGAAGTTTGGGTCAGTTTGGGGCTTCATTTCCATGAAGTCCTCTGACCCTCTGTGAAGATATTCTGCCTCTCGCATCTTCATTCGTCTTGCTATCCAGGTTTGCTGGCCCATACTTAGCACCATATATTATTTAGGTGTCCCAGAAAGGGGAGATCTAGGGATCCATGTAGCACCCTTTGTTTCACCTTCATCACCCCCCTACGTCACTAACCAAAGCACCAGAGAAAACGAACCTGACTTTACAAAGTACAAAAAGCCATAACTGAGAATGGACCAGAGACCTGACCTCAGAGCCCAGTCTGCCATGGTCTTGTGTGACACTTATGCCCAAGCCCCTCTGTACACAATAGTGCACAGGCATTGACTTAACTGTATTACCAGCACCTAAAGTCCTATATGTTTAGGAAGAAAAGCGGCTTACCTCTGGAAAGGGACTGGTGATCTTCTAAGACAAGTGTGACAGGTCTGTTTTATCTGTTGTGCCAACTGTTATTAGATGTTATAACCTAAGGAACGCTGGAGCCATTGCAGTCTTGAGTGTGCTATTTCTCTGGCAGCATCTGGCACAGACCTGGGGGCAGTGATGAGCGGCACAAGGGCTGTCTAAGTGAGGGGCACTTCCACAAATCCCTCACTTACATCCTGTTCTGCCTATTCCTTGCCACAGTACCCACAGGCTGGAGCTGGAAAAGCCTTCTCTGGAAGTGACTTCAAGAATTCTTCAAGGGGAAAACACGCCAGTGTGATCCTGCCCTCAACCTCTGTGCACAGACTGCTTACTTAGCATCCCCAAACTCAGCACTCAAGGCAATGAACCTCTGCTCTTACAGCAAAGGGAATCTCCTTTCCTTGTTTTTTCTTGGTCCTAGGCTGATAGAACCCTGATGGTGTGGCAGACAGAGAAAATGAGGAGAGGGAAGGATGCTGCCCTCATGAACACCAGAGAGCAAGCTAGGAGACACGCAAAGCAGTAATTCCTACCCAGTCTGATTAGTGCTGAGGCAGGGGTGGGGTGGAGATGGAGAAAGCTCCCTGGAGGAAGAGGCTAATGTCAAGGCCCCACAACCAGCCCAGCCCATATACTTCTGGTTAGGTCCAGGCTTCTACCTTCTCTCAAAATATCACAAAAACCTGCCCTAGGCCAGAAAAAAGAACAACTTACTGAACTAGATGATGCCAGGAGGCATTGAAAAGGTAGGCAGGAGGAGGTGTAGGAAAGCTCCAGGGTCTGGCAAGGACAGAAGTGGACCTTCCAAACACGGGGAAAGGCTTTCAGCAGTTCCTCTTCCTGCACTATCAATGACCAGGGCACAGGCAGCCCATGATCACTTTCGAATACAGGGTAGAAAAAGGCAGAAGGCAAGCAGAACAAAGTCCATGGTCAGCAGGACAGAAGCTGCTTTGTGACTCACAGAGATCAGTTGGTACTACCTGCCAAGAACTGCAGAGAAGGCAAACACTGGCAGAATTACTGAGCACTGTTGAACTCTTAAGAGACTGCGTAGGTCTGAGTGGTAACAATATTGAATGTCATCCACTGAGGTTCAGAGAAGACTAGAAGGCTGCTCACTACCTATGAATGTACATCTGAGTCTCCGGGGAGCCCACTGTCCATTCCAACATGCTGTTTTTTCCTCCTAACAGCACAGGGTCTCCCTAGGGATGCTCAGAGCCCAAACCCAGCTGTGGAGGCACTTTCTCTCCAGCAGCCCCACCAAAAAAAGAGGGCTCGACTGTCCCGGGGCTAAGGGGCCAGAACCAGGAGCAGAGGGAAGCAGTCCTCACTTTCGCAGTCCCTACTCACTCTGTAGCACCTAAACTACACTGATGCCCTATAGTAAACTTGAGTTCTAGAAAACCAAGTACCTTACCACTTACCTGAGACTTCATTCACCATCTTCTCCCTCAGGACAACTCTCACACCCGTCAGTATCCATGTGACACTCCTGCAGGGGACAAGAAGCCATCCTGTGATCAGCCACTTAGCACTGTTTACACCATGTCCAGGGAACCATGACATTCATCAACAGCAATCAGTCGTGGAAGTGAATGCACTAACAGCTTAACTTGCACAGGCTGAGGTCACTGCCAATTCCTTTGGAAAGTAAGAATGCAGCCTCGCACATGAGGAAAACCTCATGGCTTTTCTTTTCTTTTCTCCTCATGGCTTTTCCTGAATTACCAAAGGCAGCCTATAATCACTCTGAACAAGGAGTGCAAACAGATACTGGGCTTGCTGAAAATGCTGGCCAGTATCAGACACCTGGAAAATGGCCTGAGCCAGGCCAGCAGCAGGACAGAGTATAGGACCTAGCTGCTATGCTATCCTGTCCTGCGTAATCTTAACCTGCCCCACCCCAGAGGGAAAGAGAGGATCCCCCAAGTAAGAAAGGTAGCAGGGACAATGTAAGCCTAAGAAAAATCACCACTTTACTTCCTAGTTTCCTGATGAGAAAACCAAGAATGTGGGCCAGTCCCCAACCTAGGACAGTGAAGTGATGGGCACTGGGGCATGGCTAAGTACCATGCAAAACCTTTCCTGCATTCATTCAGACGTTCTGCTGCCTATACACCAAAGGAAGGGACAGAGTGCCATAAACCCCTGGAACCCAAGGGGGCCCAGCAAGAGCCAGACTCATGTCAAACTGGGAACCCAAATGAAGCCGCCTTCATGTTGTCTCCATCTACTTCCCAGATGTGGAACTCCAAGGACACACTTCTCCCTGGGAACAACATGGTCCAGCTGTTTCTTGGCAAGATGGTGATATCTCCGTGCCACCTCTGCAATAAACAATCCCAGGTGAGCTACCTAAAAGTCACTCGTCAAACCTGTCCTGGGTAGTACACGGAGAAGCTGGCATGTGGTAAGTGCTTCACAGAAATTGGCGTAATTACCTCAACAGTGTTCTACTGTCTCAGTTACATGAAAAGAGCTAATTTAAGGAGAAAACTACGTAGGACATCTTCAGTTTCATCTTATGCATAAATGGGTTAGTCTGCAATTGCCTGGAAGTTGTACATTGAATGGACTCTGAACTTGGAAAGGCTTGAGCATGTGCCACCACACGTGGCAGTCTCGACATGAGGCACTGCCAGAATGGCCCACTTTTGTCACCAAGGTTCAGGGCACATTATAGGGCGCACTCTGTTATGTCATCCATGCCCAGCTCTACCCATTTTGTTCCTGGAACCAAAAGGACAGGACAGGACAGTCCATAGGGACACCTGCCCTGGTGGGCCAGGGGATTTGCCTTGCTCAAAAGCATGTCCCTGCTCTGCCAAAACACGCTCAGCCCCGTTACATTGCAACAGTGAGCTTCTCTTCTTCCCATCTTGTTTTTCATTTGTTCCCTAGGTGCCAAACACTGAGAATCTGCAAGGCATGAGGTAGACTCAGACACTCCCCTAAAGATCACTGTAGAGACAAAGAGCCCAGCAAACCAACAACTGCTAAAAGGTCATTCACAATGAGGTGAGGGTAGAAAGGTGACCCCTGCTGTGGCTTTGCTATCCCCCCTACCCTCTGAGGAAAGGACTCAACTCTAACCTCTGCTAAAGGTTCAGACACCAGCACTAAGCTGCACAGAGCATACAGTAAGCAAGACATGAGGTGTCAAAGGGCATCTAAAAGTTGGCAAGAAGGTGTACAAAAGCTCCAGAGTTTGGAAAGGGACAGGAGTGAGCCCTCCAAACACGGGGAAAGGCTTTCAGCAGTTTCTCTCCCTGCACTATCAATGACCAGGGCACAGGCAGCCCATGATCACTTTCGAATACAGGGGCAAAAAAGGCAAGTGCACCAGGAAGCTAACATGTAAGCATAACTCCCACCAACAGTCCAGAGGGGACGCTGCTCTGCCAGGCCCAAGACCCTGAGAGCCATCATCACACAGATGATTCCATCTGAGCTGGCATGCTGGCACATGTCTAGAATCCCAGCACTGTGGTAGGCTGAGGCAGAGGGATCACAAGATTGAACATGGTCTGGGCAATTAAAGCATTTAGCAAAAGCCTGTCTCAAAATAAAAAATGGGGGTGGAGATGTGGCTCAATGCAAAGGCCCAATACCTAATGCTCAAGTCCACAAAAGGGAAAAAAATTCCTCATGCTATGAAAAGCCCACTAGAATATAAATTTATGGTCAGAACGCTTAAAGTGTTCATCCCGCAAATACTGAGTATCTGCACGTAGCCGAGCACCAGGATTCCAAAGGAAATCAGTCAAGCTCACCACTCTCACAGATATTTGCAGCTTCCTACTTCACACAGAGTAAAGCTCAGGAGGAGCATGAGGAATCTCAGCCATGATCTGACCTCAGGTCTTTTCAGTCCCCAAACCCAGAAGACCATGTGCAGGACAGCAGGCTTCAGTCCGCACAGGGGCTTTGCTACTCAGACCTCAGAACCCACCTGTACTCCACCACCATCACTCTGTAGGTGTAGGCTGAAAGGTGACCCAGAAGTTCCTGCACTTCAAGGTGCTCAGCTCAGCAGCACTTAAGGAACATCCGGTCTCTGCACTGGCAGCGTGGAGGGGGAGGGGCACCGGCTGCTGTAGAACCTGCAGTGGAAGTTTCCATCCATTTCCAAGTGTCCACAAAGTAGCAAAGCCTAAGCAGGGGAAAGAGAAGGGGCTTCAGTGTGACAGCAGTCTTAATGATACAGGGGAAATGTAACTCCAACCTGCTAGATGTCCTAAAGGCCTGGTTCATGTTCTCTAAAACGGAGGAATGCATTCTAGGAACAACGGAGTTAAGAGGAGAAAGAATTTACTGGGGAAAGAAGGCTTTTGCCTTGGGCGGGGGATATAGCTCAGCCGCATAAGCGCGTCCCTGGCAAGCCTGAGGTCATGAGTTCGATTCCCGGTACCAAAAAAAAAAAAAAAAAAAGATTACAAGTATAGTCGCTTAGGTAATATAGACGCAATGAAAAAAATCACAAGATGGGTATGAGGTGGGACAAGACTATGGTGAACCAATAAGGTTACAAGTATAATTTCTTGGGTAATACTGATTAAAACCATGCCATCTTGTCCACCTTAGTGAAACCTGTCTCAAAACATAGGAGATTAAAAGGAGATCAAATTGGGAAGCAAGTCACAGAGTAAGTGTACAGCTGGCAAGGACTTTCCAGGAAGAGGCGGGTTAAAGAGGTTTGGTCCTCCACCAAAGGTGATAGATGCCTACTTAGAATATCAATCAGGGCTGTTCACGTCCCTAGGGAAACTACAAGAGCAAGTAGTTCCTTTTCCTGAAGTCTGGCCTTCAGTGAACTGGCCTCCTGCCACTTGTCTTCTGCACTGACCTCTCCAGGGCCCAGCCCTGACTGCGTACAGTATTTTCTACCTAATTTAACTGTGTATAATACCGACGCTGTCCCCTGGGATCATCGTTAACCGAAAAGTCCAGATCGTACGCAAAATGGAAATTTTTAGCTCTGGCCCTGAAAGACCGTCGAGGAAAATGAGTCAGCCGGTTCTAGGACGTGGCACATCACTGTTCCCGTGCAAGAGGGGACAAGCGGATTCCGGGCTTGGGACGCCGCGAATGGAAGGCCGAGATGCGGGTGTGAAAGACCAAGGGGCCCCCGCCCAGGTCCAGGCCCGCCAACTGGGGGTCGCCGGGTCCCCGACCGCAAGGGGCGTCCTTCCCGGGGCGGCCTCCTCCCATGAACATGCGAGCCTCTGGAGACCAAGGCTCGTGGGGAAAAGGTGCCTCCTGAAACAGACTCCCGGGGCCTTCCCGCCCCTCCGGGCCTCGGTCTCGCTAATGGACCAGCGCCCCGCAGTGAACTCACCCTGGAGTACTATAGCTGGGCGGTGGCCGAGACAGAGCAGACAGCTGTGGAGAACGCAGATGCCTGGAGATTTTCAGAGGTGCGCGGAACAATGCGTTGCTGATGCCTCAAGATGGGAAACTCTCTCCACGCGGTCAGCACCGGCGGAAGTGCAGTTGAAAGGGCGGGTTGCGACCTAGATCGGCACCATACCCGCCAAAAAAATTAATGCTTCTTTCCTACATCGCCCTCTGCCGGATAGGAGGCCAACAGTGGCCTCAAGGGTTTGGGATAATTTTCAAAAAGCCTGGAATTTTGGAAGAAAGCGTATCTCATTTGCTTTAAGTTTGTCTTGAGGATATTTCTTGGTCTGGCCTGATTTGCTGGTTAATATTTAGGAATAATTAGTAGGATGTGGTGCTAGGAGCAAGTCGTGGAACATGTTCCGTTTGCCCTTTTTCTGCACGTGTCCAGTGGATATCCGATTCACTACTGTGTCGCAATTCCTGGTGCAATGTCTGCCACTCACCAGACTCCCATATCAGAGTCTTGGCCAGAGACTGGAACATAAGGGTGAGCAGATAAGCCCAGACTGGCAAGCAGCAAAACTTCAAATACACTAGAAATATGTGGGCTTAGCCAAATGTGGTGGCACGTGCCTGTAATCCCAGCCCCTGGAGAGGTTGAGGCAGGAGGATCACAAGTTTGTTGCCATCTTATTCACCTTAGTGAGACCTGTCTCAAAATAAAAAAGAAAAGGGGTAGGGCTAGCTCAGTGGTAGAGGGCTTGCCTATCACATAGGAAGCCCTGGGTTCCCCAGCACCTCAAATTAATAATAACTAATAATAATAATGAACGATTTTTTTTGGTTTTCTCAGACAGGGTCTTGCTATGTAGTTTAGGCTGGCTTTAAGCTCACTATGTAAGCCAGGCTGCCCTCAAACTTTCAGCAATACTCCTGCTTCAGCCTCCTGAGTGCTGGGATTACACCAACCTGGCCAACAATTTTAATTATGTATTTTACTTAACCTAATGCTACAGCCAAAACAATATGACAGCATGCAATCAATATTTTAAGATCATTAATGTGTTGTTTACTGTTCTTTTCCTTATCCCAAGTCTTTGAATCTGGTGCATGTTTTCCATTTACAGCACATTATAATTCAGACCAACTGCATTTCCAGGGCCAAGCAGCCAGACGGAGCTGGGGATGGTTGTGTTCATCAGTTCAGGTCTGAGGCAATCTGGCTTTGATCACCCTTGAGGGGCTGGAAGAGAGAAGCAGCAGGAGGAAGGAGGCTGAGAGCATTCAGGTCTCACCCCCCACCCCACCGGGAGAGCCAGGAAGCACTTTGGAGGGACATGGCCTTCTGACTTCTCAGACCAGGGTCTCCCAACATTTACCAGATTAAGGCAAAGGTGATCTCAGAAGTCTAGAAGGAGAAAGAACACAATTCAAACCTACATTTTCTTTTGCATTACTGAGGTCATCTTGGCTAGTTCATTTCTCCATCTTTGGTGCCTACAGGGGACTTTTGCATCTAAGAAGAGTGGTCGGCGCTTGTTGATCATTGATCTAACAGGATGCTAAAATGGATGTTTCAGCTAATGAACTGTATGAAATTGCACTTTGGTAGGTTAAAAATGATCGGCTATTGGCAGAGTCTGACAGTTGCACCTGGTAGAATGATAGCTGCCTTAGAAGGTGTCCTACTAGACGCACAACTGAAGAAGTGACTAAACCATGTTGCTGTAACTCTTGTGAATCCTGTCTTCCAACTGCAGGGTACCAACCATGCAGAATTAGAAATTAAAGAAAGGTGCAAATATGATTTATATGTCCTTGGACAGAACAGAGCTGTGAGTCTCACCCTTTGTCCCTCATAGAGAGGAAAGAAACTCTCAACCTGAAAGATATCTGGGACAAGTTCATGTTCTCTAAAAATCAAAGAATGAATTTTAGGAACAGTGGAGGTTAAAAGCAGAATATATTTACTGGGGGAAAGAAAGCTTCTGTCTGAGAGAGGGACAGAAGGGGGCCCGAGCAGGTTGCCCAGGAACCTGTCTTTTTTTCAGGGATTTTCTTTCTTTCTTTCTTTCTGTCTGTCTGTCTGTCTGTCTGTCTTTTTTTCAGGGATTTTCTTTCTTTCTTTCCTTCCTTCCTTTCTTTCTTTCTGTCTTTTTTCAGGGATTTTCTTTCTTTCTTTCCTTCCTTTTTTCTTTCTTTCTTGTACCAGGAATCGAACTCATGACCTCAGGCTTGCCAGGCAAGCATTTATGACACTGAGCTATATCCCCAGCTTTTTTTCAGGGATTTTTATAAAGTGAAACCATCAGCTGAGGCGGGTCCAAGGTGGGGGAAAAATGGTAAATTGCAAGGTGGGCATGAGTTGGGACAAAACTATGGTCAACCAATAAGATTACAAGCATAATTGCTCAGGTAAAATTGATTATATCAGTATCAAATAGGGAAGCAAGTCATGTAACAAGTGGGCAAGAATACAGAACAGGGGCTTTTCCTGTAGGAGGTTGAGTAAGTGACTCTTCCTGGCTTTTTTAAGTTGATAGAGACGCTGACTTAGAATATCAATCCCTCATGTTTATCCTTAGGGAGGTATGTGGACATTTGTTTTATCCTTTGTCTTGAGGTCTGGCCCACAGCTGGAAGTGTCTGTCTCCACAGATGAGTTGCAAGGTATCTCATCTTCTGCACTGGCTGCTTGGAGGGCCTGGCTCTGTCTGACTGCCTATAATATTCTTACCTAACTCATCTGCCTACAACATCTCCAAGAGGGAGAGAAAGGTGGGAGCCTCTGTGTCTTACCTAAGAAAGAGGAGATTCAGTGAATCATTTGATCATTATCACCTAGGGCTGGGATCACAGCTGTCTGAGGCCCCACCCACTCCTGAATCAAAGGTTTACTGTCACTTCAGTGGGTGTAGAATCTGTGGGACAAATGTCTGCCTGGTGCCTGCAAAGTCCTGTCCAAGAGAAGGCGTCCTAGGGTGAAGGGATTCAAACAAAAAGCCTGTCATATTGGCAGGGGCAGGTTAAAGAGTGTTAGGAGGGGAATCTCCGAAGAATCCAGGAAAGGCTCAGCTTTCAATACCTACCCCACCTGCAGAGGGCGCAGACTTTTTGCAACAGTACTGGTTAATGGAGCTGCCTCCTCCCTTCATGCTTTATTCTGTTGGTTGTGCTCCTGGAGGCCCACAGCACCCCACCCTGTGCTCAGGCCCAGCTGGTAAAGAAAAGAGAGGTCTTACCTATGAATAATCATGGAAAACATGATTAATGTATTAGACTGGACTTTTTAAATATTTGAATGGAAACTTTCCCATTTTTAGTGATTGCAAAGTGATAGAAACCGAGAGGCCACATGGAACCAGACCAGACCTTCTGACATGAGAGAAGTCTTTATTGGGGGAGGGACAGAGTAGCAGGCTACCTAGCGGACCAAGGTAGCCCTGAGCTGAGGAAAGCGTGGGCCTTTAAGCTCTTTTCTCTGGCAGGGGTGGGGTGGGGTAAGGAGATGTCCCTGGGCCAGAACAGGCCGAGCCCTGAGCAGCAGGGAGGGCATCCAGGCCAAAAGCCTGAACGGCAGGAGTTGCCCAGGTTAGAATGACCCAAGCAGGTGAACTGCCAGAGTCAATGAGGGCGGGGGCAGCTTTTGTGGCAGAGGGGAACTGAAGTGGAACAGGTAAGGGAACTAGAGAAATACTGAGAGTTAAAGTTTTCCCAAGAGGCGGGTGAGGCTGGCTGCCTTGTGACTTATCATCCCAGACTTAATCTAATAGGAATAGGGACGGCGGGTCTTGTCAGTAGCTACTTCCTGCTGAGGAGGGGCGTAGTTATTTTGCCTGGGTCGTCAGTCAGCAGCAGCCGAAGGAGACGAGGGGGTGACATGTCTTGCCAGTGGCTACTCCTCCTCGCTGAGGGGGGACGTTGTTAAGTCTGTTTCTGGGTCGTCAGTTGGGACCGGCTGAAAATGGAAATCTGAAAGAAGCATAAGGTTAAAGTTTTGAGTAGTTAATCTTTGGACTGTGTTGCAAATGAGAGAAAAAACGCAGGGTGCTGCAAGGAGGAGAGCACAAATGGCGGCGAGGGGTCCCAACAGCGGGGGCAACCAAGGAAGGAGGCTGGCCCAGATACTTGACGTGGGAGAGGAGTCGCTGTGGAGGTGCTGGGCTCGGTTTTTAAGTTGCTGGATTTTTTTCTTGGATAAGGCCGGACTGGTTAGCATAGACGCAGCATTTTTCCCCAGGAAGAGACATGTTTCTCCTTTTTCAGTGGTAAGCAGATCCAGGGCCTGTCTGTTTTGGAGGACAACTCCTGCAAGCTGATCTAGCTGGGAATATATCAAAGAAAGAATGTTGGCCACCTGATTTGGATGATCTGGTGGTCGGTTAACCGGTGGGAGGTTAGAAGCAACCCAGTTTGCAATGCTGGGGGCTGCCAGAGCTCCCGCCAAGACAGATGCACCCAGGACTACCCCGATGGAGACGCTACGTCGGGAGCGCTCAGGTGGGTAGAGATACTGGTCGGTGAATTCCCCATCCGTGTAGATCTGTAGGTTGGGGAGAGGAAGAACTGAAAGACACCATGTTAGGGGGGTAATAGGGATAGAGGGAGGACTTGCACAGGAAGAAGCGACGGTGATGTAGGGGAGAGCTGGAGCCGGAAACACGAGGCGGGGCTATAGTCCGATTGCAGGGAAGGGAGCTACGGGAGCTCGTTGGTCCATAACAGGTGAGGTTAGCCCCACGAGGGAGATATTTACCGGGCTGAACCTGCAAAGGGGCTGAGTTTTTGTAAGGTTTGGTGAACATTGGTCTGCATAGAATCGGAGGAGGTTTTGGGTAAGGGAGAGAAGAGGCAAGTAATTAGTGAGAGGGCTTGGAGCAGCAGGAGGAAGCTGGAGAAAAGGCTGTCAGTACATCAGTTCAAAGGGGCTGAGGCCAGAGAGTTGGCGGGAGGCAGCGTGAAGACAGGTCAGGGTCATAGGCAGGAGAGATGGCCACGACTGCTGAGTAGCTTAGAGAGATGCACCTTAAGGAGATGGTTGGCCTTTTTTTTTTTTTTTAGCTTACCTGAAGACTGAGGGTGGTAGGGAATGTGCAGGGCCCAGTGAATGTTGAAGGCCTATGAAACTTGTTGGGTGAGTTTGGAAATGAATTACAGGCCATTGTCTGATTGAATGGAATGGGGCAGGCAGAAATGGAGAATGATTAATGTGTATTGGAGTTTTCTGTGCCTGCGTATATGGGTAAAGTTAATTTGCCAGTCTTCTCTTAGTAATGTTCCCCTAAACTGGTGTGGGGAAAAAATGAGGGGAGGTCAAAGAGAGCCTTGTGGGTTTGTTTTGGATCATACTGTACATCGTGAGGCAATGTCCTGCAGCAAGAATGTTAGGCCAGGATAGAAGATGATGGGATCTAGGAGCCTTTTTAGTGGTTTCCAGCCTATGTGTAAAGAGTTGTGTAGTTGGCTAAGGAACTGTCGGGTGTGCTCATCTGGGAGACAGTACTTCCCATCCAAGAGGAGCCAGCCCTCTGGGCCAGGGGAAGCACCTTTTTGGGACAGTTGTTTGAGCTGTGTGTCTGAGTAGGTGAACCCAGTGGGATATAAAGGGGGGCAGACTAAGGCCTGGATGCAAAGAGGGAAACATGGTGGTTGGGGAAACATGGTGGTTGGGAAAACTGGAGGGGTCCTGGGTAGTCATGATGATGGGACAGTGGTGTTGAGCCACGGTGGGTTGTGAGGTGTCCCAAACCATTGGATCGACATTATCAAATGGAAAGGAGGGGTCTGACTGGTTACCT
>PVLD010034113.1:0-12971 GCA_004027595.1 Dinomys branickii | reverse complement strand
CCTGGGGATTTTGGGAAAACGAGGGGTTCTGTTGTTTCCAGTTAGAGAGGTCACTAGTTGAGAAAGGGACGTACACCATGAAGGGTCGGTGTCCCTCATTCCTGGGCGCAGTTTCTTGCAAAGGGAGGAGGGGAGCCGGGGATGAGGGAGCAGAGGAGGTAGAGTCCGGGCTAGATTCTGAGAATGGACCCCCGCTTCGGGTGTGGGAGGGACTGAGGTAAGATGAGGAGTTGGGCTGAATGGGAGAAGAGAATCAGGAGGAAGGGACAGGACTGGGGGAACCTTTTAGGGTGGCTGAGACTTAGTTACCGCGATGAATTCATTCTTGGGTTCCATGGTTCGGTCCCCAATTTTCTGTATTATACTTGTTAAGTCAGGAAGGGGGGTCCTGGATTAAATCAATCCAGGCCTGAATGTAAACAATTTGGTCAGGGTGGCCTGGATTCCCGAAGATGACTTTTCGGACCTGCTGAGAAACAGACAAATGAAATGTGCCTTCCCTGGGCCAGGAAACGCCAAAAGAGGGCCATTCAAGTTCACAATATGTTTGCAGCTTCCCTGGGAAGACAGGTTCTCCAAATTCCTTTGCTCATTGCCTGAAATCCTTAAAATGGTTTAAAACACATTGCAGAGGCGACATAGAAGCAGAAGCAGACTGACCCATTTTTATAACACTCACAAACAAGACAGAGGACAAGGGAGATACAATAAGTCAATAAATTAATTCAAGTGAACTTGTCAAGCAAGAAGAAGCCCTAGCCAACGTCTTGGTCTAGGGACGGTCCCTGGGGAGTCTAATGTTGCGTCTAACCTCTCCAAGGACCCCCAAGTGGCGCCTCAACAAGCAAGAAACAAGAACTAGTTTTACTGGTAAGTATCCAGACAGCTTTTACTGATCTCGCATCCAGGGTAAATTTAGTGTCACTTTGAAACAAAGAGCTCCTCGCCTCTGAGGAACTACTGTCTCAAAGAGACGTTTGGGAGTCTAGAGACCCCAGAAGGGATCCCGGACGAGCCCCCAGATGAGATGGGTCTGAGAACAATAAACTCCCAAACAGCCAAATTAGAATTTATAAGTGCTTTTAATAGTTGAGCCCAACGGCCCCACACTCATGCCTCTGTTTCAAGGCTGAGAAGTGAGAGCCCTGAGCCCATTGTATGCAGGGCTTATAAAGACAAAAACCACAATGAATACACAGGTGTAGCATGGACGTTATGCTTGGGTAACTGTCCTGTTTCTGGCAGGGACGGGCAATGTTCTTTGAATTCTTTCTGAGAAAGAACAAGGGACCTTTGAACAATAATTATGTTACCGTATATGATTTTAGCTGTTTGAGGTGAATCAGGGGTCAAGCATGGGGTCAGTCTAGCAAGTGGCAGCATACTTGGGCCATTACAGAAGAGAATAATGCAAAATAAAACTGATACAGAATTTCAAAACAAGATGATAGGAAATTAACAATGGTTATTATATTGCATATTGTTATCTTTAAAATAGTTACTCAGATTACCTTATATAGGCATGTCAGATTGGTCAAACCATATAAGCACTAACTGTTCCTTTCAATGAACTAATAGAAATTAGTAGTACAATTATGTTAGCTATCTTGTATATACGTATATTCCTTCCTTCTTTTCTCCTTTTCCCCATTCCAGTTATTCTTTCCTTTTTGAGTGGTATCTTTCCCTTTCAGAACGTCTATTGTACCTTTTTTTTCTTTTGTCTTTTTGAGACAAGGTCTCACTATGCAGTTCAGGCCTTGAGCTCACTTTGTAGCCCTGGTTGGTCTCAAATTTGCAATGATCCTCCTGCCTCAGCCTCCTGAGTGCTGGGATTACAGGCGTGCACCACCACGCCTGGCTCTCTATTGTACCTTTTGGATCTTGGTGTAAACTTGGAAAGTTCTTGTAAACTTGCAAAGTTCTTTATCTCTGTGTTTAATCCTCCCATCTGTCAACCCACGATGCTAATAATTACCCTTGAGCTAATCAGTGAAAGCACAACAACAGTACCTGATGTATAGTAGGAACTAAAAAATAGTGTAGTGGGGTGAATAAGCACCTCTTAGGAATGCGTATTATTTTTTCTGATATTGGGAATCGAACTCAGGACCTTGCACTTGAGGGGCTTGTGCCACTGAGCTATATCCCTGGCCCCACCTCTTAGGAATGTGATGTTCAACCAAAAGTTTTTGTAGGAGTAAATGTTTAATTTTCAAGGATTGATGTGATTTCAACCAATGGATGGGAGGGATATATATATATATATATAGTAAGATTGCACCCAGGGGCTCATACATGCTAAGCATGTGCTGTACCATTAAGCAACATCTCAGCCCCAGGAAAACAATATTGCTGGCAGCAATGGCCTGATCAGCCTGGACAGTGAACAAATAAAAGTTAAAGTTATTAAGAAAAAAGAGAAAGAAGAACACTTGATTGGAATCATAGGGACCATAGAAAGAGTAGCTGAAAGAGTTTTATGGGGTCCACCTGTAACATAATAGTCAAGCTGGAAAGTCTGAACAGCTTTAGCATGGGAAACAATAGTCTGAAAGTTTATGAGCAAGAAAATGTCAAGATCAAGCCAAGGTTGATGGTTTATTTTATTTGCCTGTTTTGCATTACCTTAGTTTAAACATATCTTTTGTACTACAAAAACCATGCTAGTCTGTGATATTGCATCGTAAGTACATATGACTTCTGAGAACTGAACGCTGGAGGGTGGGAGAGCGGGAACACTGCCGACAGTATAGGCCTTCACACTCAGTAAACGGATACGTGTGGGCCATGAAATCAATCAAACCGGAAAGGCAATTTTGGCAAAGCCGATGGAAATAATGGGCTGGGATTTTGAGCATTTCTCCAGCACAGAGACATCATTTGCTTGTCAGAAGAAGGAGTATGCTATCCTGTAGGAAGAAATGAAGTAGTAGGCTGGGCTTGGTGGCGCACGCCTGTAATCCTAGCACTTGGAAGGCTGAGGCAGGAGGATCACTGTGACTTCGAGATCAGCCTGGGCTACAAAGTGAGCTCAAGGCCAGCCTGAACTACACTGTGAGAACTTGTCTCAAAAAGACAAAAAAAAAAAAAGTAGGAAGTAACTGAGGGCTTTAGAACTTTCACAGAGAGTGATAAGAAGAGGACAATGCAAGTGAAAAATCCAGTGACTTATAATCACATCTAAAGTGCTCCAAGAGGCAAAAATGTGAAAAATTTAACTTGACAACCTATACTTGCCTAACATGTATTATCATACAGGTAGTAGATTCAAAACAAAGCGTACTAAACTTTATGGGTAATTTAGGTAATTTTTAAGGATGAATTTTACTGTGTGAGAATTTTCCCTGTACTGACCACAATCCCTAAATCCCAGATGAAGATGAGGGTGCAGTCTGGGCATGGTGGCACAGGTCTGTAGTCCCAGCATCCTGAAGACTGAGACAAGAATTGAAGGTTCAAGGCCAGCCTGAGCTACATAGTAAATTTAAGATGTATTGGTGTCCAGTCCTGAAGAATAGAGAAACAGAAGGGGGAGGCGGGAGGATTGTGAGTTCAAAGCCGGCCAGGATGTTATAGCCTGGATGTAGATCTCCCCCGAAGTGCCTCATGCACTTATAGACAGGGTTTTTGGAAGATGGCTGGGGCTGCCACCCGAGTGTGGTACTGGATTAAGTGTGTTGGATGCTGGATTAGTCCACTGATTAGTTTAGCACCCCTCTGTGCGTGGCTGAATGGGTTTACCCAAGGCAAAAGCACCACCCTTGCTGTGTGTGGCATCAACCAATAGGCTTCTAACCTGATGCAATATAAATGGAAAGGGAGGCTCTCTGCTCGCTGCCTTCTGCTCTGCTATGGACTGGTTCTCCTCTGCCATACCCCTTTGCCATGCACTGCCTTAGAGCCAGTCAACTATCAGCTGAAACTTCTACCAACTGTGAGCTACAATAAATCTTTCTTCCTTTACCTTGTGGGTGTTGGTTATTTTGTCCCAGTAACGAGGAAGTAACTCAGACACTAGGCCATATAGAGTTTGAGGGTAGTGTGGGCTACATAGAAAACAAAAGCAATAACTTCCAGATTAATATGGTGTTAGTTTTGACTGTATTTATGGGGAACAGTTTTTTGTTTGCTTGTGTTTTTTTTTAAGGAAGAGAAACAAATCTTTGGGTTGCAGAGAGTTACCAGTGAGTGGTCTTTTTAGTTATGCAAATATGGATAGGAGCGGCACAGTCCTGAATGTTTTTTTTTCCATCCCTGCTGCCCCTCCCTGAGGCCCAGGTATACAAAGCTGATCTCCAGGAAGAAGGTAAATGATTTGCCTAAGGAAGACAAGACTTCTTGCAAGGGAGGAGATAGAAACATTCTGATGAACTTTTCCGCCTTGGTTTGTAATTAGGGGGCTCTTTGGGGGACTGGATACCGCCCACTCTCTCTCCCTTAAGACCTGATGGCAAGAAAGAATATGTAGGGTTTGCAAACCAAAAAACAACTCAACTTCCTTGAGGAACATGAGTGTGGGTTGGTGACTCAGGCTCTGACATAGTTCCAGGGTTTTTCTTGGAACAGCAAAGCTTTGGACGGGAGGCCAAGCTTCCTTAGCTCAGGCTGCAGGGGCTACTTCTTTATCCTGACACCTGTATGTCACTCAGCAAGCAGTGAACAGGAGGTAAATGCAAGGAGGATTGACATCCCCCGCACAGAGCAATTTTTTTGAGGAAGGGGAGACCTAAGAGAAAGAGGTCCTGGATTTCCTGTGTGGGTGATCATGAATAATTGTGACTGCTTGCAGCCTGAGTTTATGGAGGGCTTCTTACTGCTTACACAGAAAATCCACTGTGGTGCATACAGAAGTAGACACACTCCTTGAAGGCCACTTCCGCACTGGGACTTTCACATTACTTTAGGCCACCGTGCAGCTTTGGGCTTCTGTTCTGAATGAGACTGGCAGTCGTTAGAAGAAAAATCTGAATGACACAAATGGAGGAGAAGAAAAAACATATCAGTTTCCACCTTTCTCACACAATGTGGCAGCCGGGCTGGATCGTGCTTGGTCCTTCCTTAAACCCTTCCCTTGCTCCTTTGCTGAGAGGACACGGTCCTGCATCCCAGGCTGGCCATTTTCTTTCCCTCCGTCCTCATCTGCCTTGACCCACCCCCACTCTCACTAAAGGCTGCCTCACTTAAGTCTCTGCCCGCTATGGCCTTCTGTCCTAGATGATTTCTGCATGGATTTTTTCTTCTCTCTCCATTTTTCTCTTCCCTCTTTGGACTCATTCATACTCATCCATCGGACCTCAACTTTGAGTCACCCTCGCTCAGCCTGTGCTCTTGCACAAGTCTGGGCTTAGAAGGTCCCTGGACTTGGTTTAATTTGCTGCAGTAACAGTCTTCAGACCTTTAACACTTTTTGAACAAGGCGCCCTGCCTTTTCGCTTTGCTCTGGGCTATGTATATAGCAGGTCCCTTCGAATGTCCCCCAGGCACCACTGCCTTGGTGTTGGGGATACGGTGAAGCATAAAAAACAAAACAAAACTGATGTGCTGTCTCCTTTTGTGGAGCTTTCTGTTTAATGGAAGAGGTAATTGGTAATCAAATAACCAGTAAATAAATATAAACTTGCAATGCAGATAAATGCCATGAAGGCACCTCTGGGAGTCTGGTGCAGTGAGGGGTGCTGCGTCTTCCCCAAGGGAGTGTTTGAATCCCGGGGATGAGAAACAAACCTGGCTTCCCCTGGCTTCCCCACCTCACACCTGCTTAGGTCTTCCTGTTCTAGTCTGTCAGTGACCCTGTACTGCTCTTTTTTATGATGTCTACTGATATTGTCATTCATTGTATAAGTCAATGTACAGAATATTCCCCAGAAAACAGGTCCACAGATATTTCTTTTTTTGCCATTGTATATATCCCTAGCATAGCTCGGTGCCTGGTAGATGGGGAATATTTCTTTCTCTTTTCTCTCTCTGAAACAGGGTCTCCCATTTTGAGCAGGCTCTTCTCAAACTCTGGGGCCACATAATCCTTTCCTTCTACCTTGGCCCAAGTAGCAGTGACTATAGTTATTTGCCACCAGCATTATGTAATATTTTTGAGTGAAGTTTATTAATTTTTGGTATAATTTTTATGAAGCACTTTTTTTTTTAAGAGGCCCAGGCTGGCCTTGAAAATGAGGCAATCCTCCTGCCTCAGCCTCCTGAGTGCTGGGATTACAGGTGTGTACCACCATCCCTGGTTAAATTTTTCCATATACAATTCAGGAAACTGCAGCCTGCATTTCAAAAGAATTTAGCCCCCCCCCCCAAAAATGGGGCTGGAGTTAGCACAAGTGCCTGCCTGGCAAGCGCAAGGTCCTGAATTCAATTCTCATACCAAAAAAAAAAAAAAAAAAAACCCAAAAAACAAACAACAAAAAAGAACTTAGCACTATAAATTTTTTCCTTTTTTGCAAAGTTGATAGCATGGCTGCATCAGAGTTTTGAATGATTGTGTCTTCAAAATGGCTTGGAGAGGAGAAGGGATTAGAGGTTGAGAGACTAGGTTAGGACACAAAAGATACAATGCAGAGGAGGGCTTGAATGAATACAACGTTTGCTAACAACTAGTCAGACACTGTATGAGGCTCTGGTAATGTGATGGTTTTTTTTTTTTTTTTTTTTAAAGAAAAGATGACAGGATCTCTCCTGGAATTTATAGTGTAGCGTCCAGTGTACTGTATAGGGATAGAAGGGACACCCGTCCTCATTAATGTACCAGTGCTGCAATTACAGACAGAAGACTTCCAGGAGTTGATCCAGAAGGCACGCAGACATTCTGAAAATCAGAAGTTCTAGTGTAAGTTTCCTTATTTTTCTGATAAGATTATTGCGATTAGCTCTTTTGAGTTGATTATGCTTTGTGTTTTTTTTTAAATCAAAAGTAACTAAAGAAATGTCTCCTACCTTGAAGAAAACACTCAACCCCTGTCTTCAAATCCAGTGGCTTCTAGGCATTCTGATCTCTCTGTCCTAGCTTCCCCACCCTGCCCTCTCTCAGTCCCCAGATACCAGGGATCGAAGCAACGGCTTCACACCAACCTGTATCACGGCCAGTCCCCCACCCCTACCTAGGGTCTTACTGTTACAAGCTGGCCTCGAACTTGCTGTCTAGCCCAGGGTGGTCTTGAACTCTTGAACTCTGGATCTTCTTGCCTCAGCTTCCCTAGTGCTGAGATTACTGGGGTGCACCACCACGCCCTGCAACCAGCCTATTTCATAGTTTTTGAGACAGGTTCTCACAAAGTAAATTGCTCAGGGTAGGCTTTAATTTGAGATCCTCCTGTCTCAGCCTAGCCATGCAGTTTAAGCTGGCATTGAACTATGTGGCCCAGGCTGGCCTTAAACTTAGTGATCCTCCTGCCTCAGCCTCCCAGAGTGTTGGGACCACAGACATGAGCCACTACGCCCAGCTAAACCTTTTCCAAGGGCGTTCTACAAAACACATTTCTCCCAGTTTTAAAAGCCGCTGGGAAGAAATGCATTCTACTATACATGCAGGAAGTTGCCACACTCCCTTGGTCGTGCTGTAGACCCTGCGATCGCAAAGCGGGGCGAATACTTCGTGGTAAACGCAAACCTCCTAGTGAAGGCGATGGACGAAGCAAAGAAAGCCACGTCTACTCCAGGGGAAGGTGCTCGGGCTTGCAAAAGGCTAGACATTAATTCGCGACAAACAGAACCAGGGGAAACAGGTACTAAAGAAAACTAGCTCTAAAGGATAGGTGCAGAGGTGGTGGGTGGAAGGAGAGGGAAGAGACAAGGGGCAGAGAGCCTTGCCTGGTCAACTTCTCTGAACCGCTGTCGTAGGCTGAGCTGGGACCAAGGATCGCTAAGGTTCTTCCATGTCAAATTCTATAGTTCTTTGATTGCGTGGGTGGAAACGGGCCATTCTGTTGATTTCCTAGTGTCCCAGAGGGAGAACACTGTCCTCTGAGGTTGGAACTGAGTAACCTGGTGGACAGCCGCCAAGGCGGAGGTGAGCGGATTTCACAGTGGTGAAGTTTTAGACTTTTTGGGTGCAGGAAGGCCTTTCTCTAACCTGGTCTGACAATCGAGACTTTGGGGTGGCTGAACGGCAAAGATCTGGTTCACATTGCGATTATTCGTTTGAGTAAGCGCTCCCCTTTTCTCTTTAGGCCCTTAAAATAATGCGGAGAGGCAGACCTTAAAGGGGTGGAATGGGGACTCCGGATCACAGAACCCGGAAAGCCGTGCGCGATCCTGTTTCCGCGTTTTCCCCCTCTCCTCGGTGCCGGGATCCTGGGTTTCGGGCGGAGCGGGCCGGAGCGAGGCTCGCGCCCGCAGGGTGGGGACGGCTGGTGCCTCTGCGGGAGGGCCGGCGAGGGCGCTCGGCAGCCTCGCCCGGCCGCCTGGCGGGCTCTGAGCGGCGAGGGCGCGGCTGCGGCGGGCGGGCCCGGGGAGGGGCTTCCCGGAGGCGCCGCGGCCAGGGCGGGCGCTGCGGGGCCGCCGGGGTCGGCGCGCAGAGCGGCGGCCGGGCTCCCGGGCAGTGGCGCTGCGGCCGCGGAGGAGCGGGAGGAGCGGGAGGGGCCCGAGATCGCGGCGGCCGGCGGCGGCTGCCTGGGGCGCGGCGCCCCGAGGAGACCGAGGCTCGCGCCCCGCCGTGGCCGCCTTCCTGTCCTTCCTCGCGTCGGAAATGGGCCCCGACCGCCGCGGGCCCCGCAGCCCGCGCCGCCCGTAGGCCCCGCCGCCCGACCGTCCCCACCCCGGGTCGCTGCGAAGGAAGATGAGGGAGCCGCGCCCGGCGCTCAGCAGCAGCGGTCGGGGGAGGGTGTTTCGCCGTTTCCTCTCAGCCGCCAGGACAAGATGGCAGCGGCCGCCGAGAGGGGCTGAGGCCGGGCTGGGAGGTGCCGCCTGCTGAAGCTCTTGGCTCCCCGTCCCCGGCACGGCGCCGCGACCCATCCCGGACATGCTCAGGGCTGCGGCCGCCCGAAGCGGGGAGAGCGCGGGCCTCTAGGAAGGTAAGGGCGCGGCCCCGGGTGCGGGCCTGCGGCGACTCCCCGCTCGCCCGCGTCCCCGGCGCGCTCGCGTCCGCGCTCTGTGCCCCGGCCTGGCCCCGGTCCCGGTCCCGGCCCCGGCCTCGGTCCGGCGGCCGCCGGCAGGCGAGGCCCGACCCGCGCACCAGGCCCGAGGCCGCGGGGCGGCGGTCGGGCGGGAGGCGACGTTTCCGCGCGCGCGTAGCGGTGGCGCAGCCTTCGGGAAGTCGCCTTGGCCCAGCTCTTCCCGGCGGTCCCGGCCTCCTTCCCTTGCCAAGGTTGCGCAACGGCTCTTCCCAGCAACCGAAGTTTTGTTTAGTCCCCCCGGGGGCCTCTGCCCCTGCGCCGCCTCGGGCCGTCGCTACGGAGACCTTTCTCCCTGGCCCGATGGGGGGGGGGGAGGACAAGCACGCGCGCACGCACGGAGCGCCCAGCCTGTGACGGCGTCCGGGCCCTCGGCCCCCGCCCGCCCGGGTCACAGGCGGCGCGGGCTCGGAGGGTAACCGTGGGGACGTGCGTGCGTGCGATTGTTGGGGAGGAGAACTGTGAGCCGCGGCTCCGCGTCCCCGGCGGCGGCGGGAGGAAGGCGTGGCGGCGGCGGGCGGCGGGGCTGTGGCCGGCTTTTCCCGTTTCGCTCCCGGCTCCTCCGCTGCGCGCTGGGAGAAGTCGCGGCAGCACCGGGGCTGGCCATGTCTGTTTTCCTGCTGCGGGGGAGACGGCTGTTTTAAAATGGTATGTGGTTTTCGGGGTGGGGGTGAAGAGGCGCCTCGTCTCACCGTCTTATCTGGGCTGGAGGAATTGCGCTGCGGGCTGTGTGCGTAAATTACCTTGGACCTGTTACTGGAGGAGTCGGGACACGTTCAGTCCTGGAACCGTGTTTTCACAACCTCTCGCCCGCCTGCCTAGTCCAGGATTTATTTTTCCACCTGTCACTTCGCTGCTTATAAGGAGCTTGGATCAGCAACGGGCAGAGTTTTTCGGATTTCAGATGATCGTGTAGTTTACAGGGAAGGCTTCTGGGTGGTACTGTGTTCAACTTTGTTTTGATGTCTCTGGTACCGAGCTGGAAAAGTTAGCTGGTAAACCAGTGCTTAGGCGTACCTTCTAGTTTGGAGATGGGGCCCCTAGTTTGGAGATCGGCCGAGTTTTTTTTTTTTTTTTTTTTATCCCTCTATTTTAGGTATTTACTTGTAAACTGTAGCTTTTGAAGTGGGAGTACTTATAGCCAAACTGTTTCTCTTAATTTCAAGATTTTAATGGGTGGGAACTTTAAAAATTTTAAAGAGATTTCCCTACTGATCAGATTTTTCTTTTGATTTTTGATGAATATTTAAACAGGATCCATGGGGTTTTTGTTTGTTTGTTTGTTTCCCAAGAAATATTTTAATCCTCCATTCACATTTAATATTTCAGAAGCTGGGCAAATCGCACCATATGTTTAAGTCTAGATTCTGCTTATGTTTGCAAGTGCAGTGCTAATTTTATACAGTGAGCAATGATAAGGTTTAGATAGGCCATGATTAAGCTTAGTATTTTAAGTAAACAGAATAAGACTGACCTTTTTAAAAAATTGTTTTCATAGTTTTATTGGTTAGTTTATGTCCTCATGTGCAATTTCCCAGTAATTAAAATTTAACCAGTCTACCAAATCTTTACTTTTAAATCAACAAGATATATCTTGCTATATTTATGGCTGTATTTATAAAGTGTAGCTCATCTTCCGAAATATAATTCATAGCCTGTGCCAGGCTTGTTTTTCTTTAATTTTTTGTTTATTTAAGATTTGTGTTAGAGATATACGGAAATACTTGTGATTTTTGAACGTTTCATTAATTTTTGTATTTATGGGAACATTTGTTTCATAGGCACTCCCCTCCCCCATATATTTTCTATGAAAAAATATTTATGTTGTGTTATACATTAAAAAACTGTTTTAAGCAGGTAAGATGATCTAGAGAACAGCACTGGCCTTTAAATGTTTTAAATTTATATTTGGACACTGCTGACTACAGTAGCTAAACATACATATTAGGCAAGCAGATCATAACATGGTGAGGCAGTCTTAGTTTATTGTCATAATACTTTTTCCACTGAACTAGTCATTATGTTTTTAAACCAGTCATTGGCTTCTGGGTATGGGGTTTTAAAGTCACATTAAAGTGGATGGTTTCTGTGAGATAATTCTTGTAAGCATGCTTGAAAAGGAGCTGTGGGTCATACTACTGTAATTTCTAGGGTGTTCTGTCATAGAATACCAACAAAATAGGCTGCAGATTACAGAGGTATGTTGCTGTCGCAAGTTTTATATTGACATGTAGGTGTTTATGTTTGATGCAAAGTACAGAAAGCCTTTTTTCTTTTCTTGGCAACTTTTTATGTATTTATTTTTTCGTGGTGCCGGGAATCCAAACCTAGAGATGGAAGCATGCTAGGCCAGTGCTCGCTCTGCCACTGAGCACACCCATAGCAGCTTTCCTTGCAAGTTTTAAAGGCAGCAGTTATTAAATGAACTTTTGAATTGAACTTTTGTTTTTAAGTATTTCATAATGTGAACACTGAAGGTGTACTGAAAAGAGGAAGGGAAGAGTGTAAACTTCAGAATATAGCACTGGTGTTTCCCAAAACCTGATTCACATGCATTTAAATGGAATAGTTGTTTGCTTGTTATTTTCCATTTGAATGTTAAAATCACTTATTCTGGTAACGTTGAAATTTATTTTGTCAGGTAAGAGGAGTTATCTACTGGTAATTTTCCACTGTAGCAGTTTGTTGGATGTGATAATAAAGCAGAATAGAATTTCATTATGGGTGGTTAATTTAGAGAGGCCTAAAAATGTAGTTTCCATTAATTCAACTTTACCTGAGTTTGGATATGAAAAGATGTCATGGTAATACTTTGATTTAAGGTTGTTCTAGGAATTTTGAAATTCTCTGTATTTAAAACATCTTTCTAGAGCTGGGTGTGGTGGCACACATCTGTAATTCCAGCACTCAGGAGGCTGAAGCGGGAGGATCGCTGCAAGTTTGAGGCCAGCCTGGGCTACACAGTGAGTTCAAGGCCAGCCTGAACTACAGCATGAGACCCTGTCTCCAAAAAACCCCCACATCTGCAAGCTGTTATTCATGCTTCACATCTATTAGATGACACAGAACAACTTGATAGATGATTATATCATTGCTGCCAAAATAAATATTCCTGTTTTAAAATATGTGGGTTTGCAGCTGACCTAATTTCCTAATGTCCAGAGTTGAGACTTACAATGTGGGATGTTTAACTTGGAAGTTACTTCTGAAGACCGACTGCTAGAACTTTGATAAAATGGAAGACTCTGTCACTGTTTTTGTTTTTTCTAAAGGCATTCCTCTTCCCCCACACCTTAACTGGGATGTAGTATTACTTTCCCTGTGGGAACACAGAACAAAGTTTTGCTAGTCATGACCAGCTTGTATATGATACAAATGTAAGTGTACAGGAACTTTCTTTCTTTCTTTTTTTTTTTTTTAAATGGACCAGGGATATAGCTAGTTACGAAGGCCCTGGGTTCAGTCCCCAGTAAGGGGTAGATGGGAGAATTATTTTAAATGTCTTTATTGGTCCTGGGTCAAGCTGCTTGCAAGATACATACACCCAGTTTATTATCTGGAAGCAGGTGATATACTTGCATAAGGGTGTGTCTTGGGAGTGGTGGTGGAGACTGCTGGGGTGGGCAGAGCGCTGTGTGGGCAGTTCAGGGACTACCGTTTACTTCTTTGGGGTGGTCTAGTGTAATGGGGAGTGGTTTGAAGGGAAGAATTCAGTACGCTTCGTAGCTATTCTTTCGGAGCTTATCTTAGTCATTGTAGGGCCAAGGTATAATGGCTATTTGGTGGATGTGTTTTTTACATTTTATAAGAGTGTTTGTCACAGTAGACCTTAAGCTTTTTTTTTTTTTTTTTTTT
>PVLD010034112.1:0-12973 GCA_004027595.1 Dinomys branickii | reverse complement strand
GTATGTATGTATATACATATGTGCAGGATGGCTAACATGGTTCTACTATTGTCTTATGTCACTTAATGGTAAGGAATAGTTGATGACTGGTTGTTTGATCAATCTTGTATGTCTATATGTGTTTTCCTGAGCATACACTTTGAAGTTATCAATATGCAATGCAACAACTATTGTTGGTTTCCTGTTGCTTTGTCTATAATTCAATTTTGATTATACTGTTATTGTGCTACTTTGTGTCTCTTTGTTAATGCTTCCCTCTTTTTGTCGATGTAGTTCTTTTTCTTTCACATTTAAAAAAAATCATATAAAAAAATGAAAAAGGAAGGAAGGGATAATTATCTATGAATGTAAGTAAGTATGTATGTATATGCAGCATATCTAACATAGTTGTACTACTGACTTAGGTCACTTTATTGTAAGGAATAGTTAATGAGTATTTGTTTGATCAATTTTGCATGTCTATATCTGTTTTCCTGAATATACACTTCGAAGTTATCAATATGTAATGCAACAACCATTGTTGATTCCCTGTCACCTTGTCTGTAACTCAGTTTTGATTATACTATTCTTATGCTTCTTTGTGTCTGTTTGTTAATATGTTTTTGTTCTTTTACTTTTAAAATAAGAGTGTAATAAAAGGAATATATATTCATAATAAAAAAAAAGAGCTGAGGGGCTGGGGATATAGCTCAGTGGAATAAGTGCTTGCCTAGCAAGTGCAGGGTCCTGAGTTCAATCCCCAGTACCAAGAAAAAAAAAATTGTGTGGTAAAAAAAAGAGCTGAGATACACCATGTATAGGTACAAGTTCCCTATGATTAATCTGATCATTATGCACATCTAAATTACACCTAAAAACTTTAAAAATGAAGCCAGAACTAACAGACCAGAAGTTTCATCCCTGCCTGCATAAAACTCCAGAACACTCCAAATCTGATTCATACTTCCTGTAAAAAATTTTTTGCAAAGATTCCCCTGTGCTTAATGGCATGTCTAAACCTTCTATCTTAGCATTAAACAAACATTAAGGAAATTTAAGCAGTGAAAAATTTGATACTTTGATTAGCTATATTTAAGAACTAAGTACTATTTTTGGAGCATATCATGACTTCTGCTGATGGACAAACTTCACTGTCCCTTTTTAACTAGGAGAACAGGGATAAATCCTAAAAGAAAATCCACACTGTGGCCTCACTGGAAAGGCCTTGTGGAAGTACAGCTGCGCTGCCCACCTTCACTGCTATTAAGAGGAAGGAAAATTCTTGCTGGATTCTCACACATCACACACACTCAGACTCTGCTCTTCATTTCCAAGAAACCTGGAGGACCTTACCCATATGTGACCTTAAAGCAAGGATTTCCAAGGCCAATTCCCAGATCCCTGAAACAGAACAAGTTTGACGGTTTTTTCCTCAGGCCATAAGACAAAGAAATGTCATCTGTCATTTGTTCTTTTTCAAATTCTCTCCTTCCCCCCACTAAATAACAGCTAGAAAAGTTTCGTCTTTTGTCTCTCTTCCTCTCTTTGAAAACAGGCTGACAGCTGGGGGTTGGTGGTCTCAAATTCTCCTCCCTCTGCTTCTCCCCTATAGGCTCACTTTCAGCCCCGTTTTATTCTTATTAACCCTTTTTGTTTTTTACTAACAGGTCAGGTACACACTTGGCATCCCTTTTGACCAGTTTTTCAAACCCTAGCTTCATTAACAAATCAGTGTAATTGCTGTTAATATCAACAAGCAGATCACGTGAAAGAACCTGAACTAATAATTGGTCGTGCCAATGCAAACCCTTTGTGGAGGAACTTCAGAAAATGGATGTGTGCCAGGGCATGCTATCCACAATAGGAAAACAAAACAAGACTAGTTTGCTAACTGATGCAAAAGTCTCTCTAAGAGCTCAAGGACTGTCCTTTTCTCAGATAAGGTCATTACAATGGAATTTCTCCCCTCGCATCAAAAGCAGACATGAGGAGGAAACTTTCCCAGGTGACATACCAAGGAAATACTGCAGTCACACCTTGTGAATTGATTCTGTAAGTAGTGACTTCAAGTTTTTTGAAGATTTTGACAATAATGTTTTCAGTAGTGGGGTTTGAATGCAGGGCCTTCACACTGAGCTACAACGCCAGTCCTTTTCATATTTTTTTCATTTTGAGACAGGTTCTTGGTAAGTTGCTAAATTGCCCAGGCTGGGCTCAAATTTGTGATCCTCTTGCGTAGGCCTCTGGGATCACAGGTATACACACCCATTCCTGGTTTGACCCTAGTACTTAAATTACAAACACTTGTCAAGTCAGATGCTTTGGCTGGTCAAAAACTAGCTTTGTGTACCCTAATTAGGCTCTAATTAGACTGTCTATCACCAAAAACTACATCTGAATTGATGGACCAACTTGGACATCTGGTGAGACCAAACCATACAGCCGCCAAAATCGCTTCTCACCTGTTTTGCAATCTGTTCTCTTATAGACGCGGAGGAAGACACTGGAAATGAAAGTAAGTGGATGTCAACATGACAAATGAAAAAGAACCAAGCTTATAGAACAGAGATTCCCTCCTGATCTTGTCCACAGACTAGTCTGGACTTTTTATCTTACATGGTGACCGAGTATACACAGGGCTCCCACCGAAGTGCTCAGGACAGTATGGATTTGAGAACCTGGAGCTTTCTATCTTCACACACTCCAGCTTCAGTGCTTGTTAAGTTACAAATTTGCATGACTTTATTCATTAAGTAGTGCCACATAAACACCTTGGATGCAACAGTGTAGAAAATCCACTTGAATATCACACTGAGGACTCTTTTCAGGCTTTGAAACTTTTGAATTGGAAAAGGCAATCAAATTATTCAATGGAAGTAGAACAGGAACTCAATACCACTGCATGGGCCATGAAGGTATTCTAACCAGAAGGTAGCTTCACCTCTGTTAGACTCCAGAAGCATTGTGCCTTGAATACATGGAATGCCTGATAAGGAAGAGTG
Source organism: Dinomys branickii (assembly GCA_004027595.1). Classification (NCBI taxonomy): domain Eukaryota; kingdom Metazoa; phylum Chordata; class Mammalia; order Rodentia; family Dinomyidae; genus Dinomys; species Dinomys branickii. Next base: position 9,992 of record PVLD010034112.1, on the reverse strand, counting down.
TGTATGATCAGCACCAAAAGATGATGTTTCTACATAAATCAGATGGGACAAACGGTGTACTACATAAGTGAGGCTTAATCATTTTATTGGACTGATCTGTTTACAAGATCAAAAATAATTGATCAAGGGGGTGTAGGAAATGTGTTTAAATTCTTTTTTCTGTTTATTCATTCTCATTCTAATCTATGTTCATCCTGCCCTTTGCAGGTCTCTTACAATGGAGCAACTAACCTCTCTTCAGTCACTAATTCAACTGATAGTTTTTGAAATTTCTCTCTCTCTCTCTCTCTCTCTCTCTCTCTCTCTCTCTCTCTCTCTCTCTCTCTCTCTCTCCTTTCTGTGCTGGTAATCAAATGTAAGACCTTCTGTATGTTAGGTGAGCTCTCTACAACTGAGCTACATCCTCAGTTCTGAAATTTCTGATGAAGTTTCAGATGGAGAAAATGTCGAAACACAGAAAAATAAAAGCCAAAATACATTGCCTTGTCCTGCTAAATAACCTGGTCTAAACCCAAGGGCATCAGAAACAAGATATTCCTGGCATCTCCTGACCTTCATATCCCTGCTTCCCTTTCTTCCTTAAGGCAGGACACAGAAAAAAACAACTTTTCTTCCCCAAAGTCACCCACAAACCTTCTTGCATAGGAGCTGGTTGTAGGAAAGCACTCTGATTTACTTTGCCCTAAGATGTTCCAGAGGAGGCCTTCCTCATCTTTGGGAGAATGGAATGACGCAGAAAGAGGTCAAGAATCAGAGTGGACAGGCCTTCCTGAGTTTTCCTTCCTTGGCCTATTACCATTTGTTCCATCACATTTCTTTATGGCTGTCCATTCCCTGTCAAACCTAAACATAAAAATAGGCAGTTTTCACTGGGCCCTTGGATCTTCATTTCTGAAGGCACCTGGGCCATGCTGTGTTGTGTGTGTGTGTGTGTGTGTGTGTGTGTGTGTGTGTTTCTGAGGATTGAAGGCAGAGCCTTCACATTCAGCTACATCTTTGACCTTTAATTTTTTTTTTTTAATTCCAAGACAAGATCTCATTAAATCACTAAATTGCCTGGGCGGGGCTTGACTTTACAGTCTTTCTGAATCAGCCTCCCAGAGGGCTGGGATTATAGGTGTCACTACCATATCCAGCTCAAGTAACGTTTTGATTAAAAAAATCATTTTATTGATTGAATGATTGCAACAAGGACTCACTAAATTGCCCACATGGGACTAAAACTCAAGGCCTTCCCACTACTGTGGTGAACCAGTCACCACCATGGGAGAACCCAGTGGCACTTAGAGAGGTGGAGGCAACCAATTTATTATGCCAGTGGGCTCAGTGAGCAAGGTGCCCCAAAGTCTGGGCCCAGAGAATCTTTTCTTGTTTCTTTATATAGGAGTTTTAAGCAAGAAGAAGCAGAACCAGGTGTGGTTAGACAGTGGTTTTGTGCTAGCTGTCCAGGCCATTTTGGTCTAAATTTGTTTCCTGAAATTTTCTTCTCTTTATCACTACCTCAGCTTCCCTATAACTGAGAGTATAGGCATGTGCTACTGCACCCAGATTTACTAAGTAAATTTATATACTTTTCTTTTGAGTACCTTTCTTGGTTTTTAAAATTTGAGATCTAGCCAGAAACCTTAGAAGGGCTGAGGAAACTTTTCGTACTGTATACTACTGTATTAGATGGTATAAGTTTCTGGTTCAAAATTCAATTTAGGAAGCCACATTGCTTTGGATCATCCTGTCTTCTTATTCTTCAATCTGGGACAGACTATTAATTTCTCAGTTAATTGAGGTAGAGTAATTTAAGGCTAAAAGTAGTTACAGAAAAGACCTTGAAGTTCAGGTACAGGGGAAACATCTAGTAGCCCATAGAATTTTGTATACTCTAGGAGAGTCAAAACTAGTTCACTTTGTTACTGAAATCAGTTCTCTCAATATCTGTAAAGACCAAGGATGTAGCTCAGAGGCACAATGCCTGCCTGAACATCTGCAGTATATTTTAAACCTTAGGAGGTGCATTCAATACTAATAAAATCCATTATTTCCTCATTTGTACAAGTCTTCTAAACTGGTCGAGAGAACCTGGGCGCTGTGTGGTGACACATCTTAATCCCAGCTATGTGAAAGGCTGAGGCAGGAGGATCACACGCTCCAGTCCAGCCTTAACAGCTCCATCTTCAAATGAAAAATAAATAAATAAGTAGATAAACAAATAAATACATAAATGAATAAATGAGCTGGGGATGTAGCTCTGTGGTAGAGCACTTTCCTAGCATGCATCAGCCTGTGGGTTCTAAAGCCAGTAGCAAAAAAAAAAAAATGTTGAAAGAAAAACCAGATTTATGATTAAAATATGATTTTCTCCTTCTCTTCTGTTTTCTCCCACTTTTGCCTTTCTGTTCTGGAAGTTTTCTCTCTTCCTTTCTTCTTCAGGTTGAGCATTGGGCCATTTTTAAAAATTTTATTGGGCATACACTTTGTTCTTTGGAAATAATTATATCAGTGAACAGAACATGTCAAGTGTCATGTTGTTCTGTAAACATTTAGTGGATAATTAAATCAAAATATATGAATAGTTTGGTTTATGCAAACACAACGAAAAATGTCACTATCATTTGATTTATAGTTGCAGAACAAAGATTTATAGAAAATCCTGTTGACGAGTTTAAATACTCCTATCTGTCTTTCCTAAATTATACATACCTGTAGGTGTGTTAAAATACCTCAAGCACTAGAATTAATTTAAATGTCAGCTTCTAATTGACAGGGATGATTTTGTGAATTTCTTTCCTGCCTTTTTTCCCAGGGAAAGAAGCTTCACTTTACTCTGAACTTTATTTACCCTTGTCTCTTAAAAAAAAAAAAGTTTAGTGAGAAAGAGCTGGCCTCAGTTAACAAAAAAATGACTTCAGATTTACATTCTTTTACCCATGGACTAAATGAACAAAGTTTGCAAGTGAAAAGGCAGTTTACACCTTTTGTTGTTTTGCCCATAGAAATCCTATTATGCTTCATGCATAGCAACTAAGTATTAGATCAATGACAAGTCTTTGTAGTTTCTTTTATCAGGATATTTAAAACTGAATATTCAAACCTTCATTCATATTTTCCATGCCTGTCTCACCAGTACCTTTGTATCTTAGTAGATATCACTGGTAAAGAAATATTTTCAGGCTAAGATCCTAAGTGCATTGGAAACTAGCTGGAAGATCAGGGGTGTCCCATCAAGGTGTTTACAATTAAGCAGCTACTCACTGGTGGCTTTGAAATTAGTACTGGAAACGAGCATTTGAAATTCAGGTCTGTGTTCTGCCACAAAAGATGACAGCATTCACAGGAAATTAGGAAAAGATATTTCACAAAAGTGGTTTAGTTAGAGGGTGCAAAGGTGTAAGAAAGAGCTCTACAAAATAAAGCATATTCCAGATGAAAGTTTATCTCAGGCCCCTACAATAGTTTCCATCTAATTTCTCTTCATTAGTCTTTCTGATCCAGAGGAGATGCTCAGCAAATAAATTGACAGGCCATGTCAGATCATTTTAATCAGGATCTTTTTCGGTGTAGACACTCCTTAGAATGAACGTTTTGCATGTAGATCCAACATGAGTCTGACTAAAACCTTTATCCAAAGTTGCAGTTAAGGTGTTTTAGGCAAAATTATAGGATACTTAAAGCACTATATGACAGACCACATGCTTTAGAGAACAAAAATATGTTTCATTCTTTGAGTGTAAAACCTATGTGCATTAGCTACTAAACCAGACCAAAGTTGGATGACTCACATTTTCATATAGATATTTTGCATTTCAGAGAAATGTTTTCCTTTCTGAAGGAAAAGAGAAACTTCTGAGAAGTTTTCTAATGTTCGTTTCTCCTTTCCTCTACTGTACTATTTCAGAGTAATTGCCTCAACATCTAATAGTAGTACATTTCTTGTGCAAACTGTAATGTAAAAATGTGATATAAAATCGGAAACAAATTAAAAAAGCATAAGTTGTCTTTAAATGATTTTGAAGGTAGTGTTCATTGGTGAATATGGTATTGTGTGCTTTAATATCACAGTGAAAGCTTTCTCGGGTGTAAATATATAAAATATAATATTTAGCTATTTGATGGAGAAGCTAAACTGAAAAAAGGCTAAGACATGTAAATATATGTTTAAGTATAGCTTATAGGGTTATTTTAGTTAGAATGATCATACACATGGATTTTGAAGTGATAAAATTATATTGCAACATAATTACATATAACTGTTTTACAGTTGTTTTTTTTTTTTAACTCTGGGAAAGAAATGGCATTCCCAGCTGTTTCTCAACTCCTGTAATTTAAATAAGTAAACCTTTTGTTCTTAAAACTTACTTAGTTCCTTCTAATTCTGTTGATGGACATCCATTTCTACTGCCTTATTTTATGTTAATATCTAACAAAAGAACACTGTTAGCCTCCTGCCAGTAAAGGCCCCACCTCCTTTGTTGGGGGGTTGGAGAGGAGGGGGATTCTTTTTTAGCCTTTTACTTTACAGAAGACTTTAAACTTCCTCTCTCCACATCTAGTCAAGAAGAGAATTTCTGCATGAGCTAAAAATTCCTAGGAAAAGGCTATAGCCCCCAAGTGTGGAAGGTGGTTCTTAGCTGTCAATTCCCTTTTGTTATTCGCTCAAATGGAATTATGAAATGTTCGTGGCTTTGTAGGGCAGAACACATTTCTCCTGAACAAATGCAAATGCATTAGGTGTGCCCAGGTAATTTGAAATGCTCATGCTGGCAGCTTTTCTGCATGAGTAAAGCTGTTTAATTAATGCATTTTCCCCTTCCTTCTGATTAGTTGATTCTGATTTTCTTTGAATAAATTAAACTCTCTGTAATATGCTTCCTATAGCTTCTTGGGCTACCCAAGGCCTGATACCTCCCACCAGGAGGGCAGATGCAAAGAAATGAAATGATTCCTCTGCATATTTCTCACAGAGATTTTTCTCCTATACAAAAGACTCTGATTTCCTTCTAATATGCCTTGGCGAGTGATGTGTTCAAAGAGGATCTTAGATTTCTGTTGATGCTGCTCTTGGTTATTGTCCTTTCAGCTCTAATTCTGCAAAGGGGTGGTGGATCGGTTCAGTTTTGTTTTATTGGGATTTGGGGAGTAAACATTCAGTGAGGTGGGAAAGAAGTGACACAAACGCTTTCCCTATAGCAGTTCCCGCTAACTGTTGCAGCTTACTGCGTGTGCCAGCTTCTAACAATGGCATGGGAAGTTAAAAATTTTCCCCAGGTGCAGGAGGCTTCTAAAGAAAACCTTTGATTTGGGAAAAGAAAGTGCATCAAAACAGCAGAACAATATAGACAGGAACCAGGCTGAGGCAGAAAGGTCTGTTTTTTAAACCCTACCTCTGCTACCAGTGCAGTTTCTGCCAAATCAAGGTTTTGTAGTAGACAAAATCTCTTAGGTGGGACACTGTTAGCACTTAGGTCAACAATAGATTTACACACGAGGCATTTCACCACGCGTTGGTTTAATGTCCTCAACTGCTGTACCATCCTAAGCTTTTACTTCCAGAACCAAAGGGGAAATACCTAAACAGAACTTTCTTGTCCTCTTTGTCAATATGGATGTAGGTATGCAGATGTAATGCAATCCTGTTCTTGAAAAAATTATTAATGAGCATAGTAACAATAGTCACAAGATCTCCAGTTGGTATTTTGTAGCTTTTCTCTCTGAGACACTTGAGACACTTTAGCAGGAAATTTTTAATATTTAAGTATTTAGCAGAGCTATGCTGGCCTTTTTTTAAACTCTGGTCAATGAACGATGCAAGTGAATGTCAACTCGATTATTAAGATCAATTTCTTTTTTTTATTAATATATTTTATCTGCTTTCATTGTTCACTTAACCCAGTAGCTCTAGCTCAAGGTTAATTGACATCACTAATGTATAGAAATAAATGCAGCTAGCTCACTTTACACTTTAGAAATATTCTTGGAAAAGTAACCAATACTTGAGAATTGGTTAAGAAGGCCTCAATATTTCTACACTGACTCTCACAATTATGTTAAGATCCTTTATGTTTGTGAATGGTTCTCCTTGATATCTTTCACCACTCAAAGTAGTTAATGAGCTAAATGTAGCAATATTTAAAGTAGACTGGTTTGATTAAGTGGATTATCTACGCCTTAATGTATTATTTAAATATGTGCACCCAGCTGTTTTTCCTTAAATTTCAATTTTGAAATACTTTCAGTTATAGGAATGTTGGAGGAAAAGGACACAGAGATTTCATATGCTTTTTACTCAAATTCCCCAATTTTTTATGTTTTCTTTGTAATTGTTTTTAATTTTTTCTGTCTTTAAATAAATGCATATTATAGTGGGTTTTTTTTTTCAGAACTAATGGAGACTATGATGCAAGCATGATATGCCCATTTCACCTAAATCTTTCAGTGTGCATTTCCTACTAGGCAAGTGTGTTTTTGTGCATAACCCTCGTTCTACCATCAAAATCAGGAAATTAACATTTCTATAATCTTACTCCATAGATCTCATTCAAATTTTACCAATGGTCCAATAATGTCTACTTTCACGGTTTCATCTACTCCCTATTTGATGTCCACTCCTGACACTGTATCTCCTAATTAGATTCTCTTTGCAGATTAAGACCATGTAATAGGTACTATTAACTATGACTGTTTTATAGTTCAGGATATTAAAATGGCAGAGAAGTTAAGCAACTTTTGCATGGACACACAACTAGCCTCACTAGCAGTTTATTACCAGTTAGTAAACCCTTGACCACTATGCTTTGCTGAGCAGTCTGTAGGCACTAAACCTCATGGTTTTCCAACCTTAATCATATTCCCTTAAAAACCAGCACCCCCTCCAGTCCTCCAGCTCTCACAGAATGAGACCACTTGTCCCACTGGAAGCCTACTTGTCACATTTGATTTCTCTCTATCATCTCAAAGTAGTGTGTACTTCCCCTAGTGTAACATTTGCTGTATGCATAATAATTATTGGTTAATTTGCTTGTATGTCCCACAAGACCTTTAAATTTTTCTGGGAACGGGTGTTAACATGCTACTTATAGTTGGATCCCTAATACTTGGCACCCAGAAGTTAGTTCTTAGTACGAGTCATGGCCGACATTTAATACAAAACAAGTGAGCTTCTATATCTATGGGTTCTGTGAATAGGAATTCAATAAAAATATTTCACCAAAAATTGTTCCTGTACTAGCCAGGCATGGCAGTGTATGCCTGTAATCACAGCACTTGGGAGGCTGAGGCAGCAAGATTGTTGCAAGTTTGAGGCCAGCCTGGGCTACAAAGTGAGCTCAAGGCCAGCCTGAACTGCATAGCCAGATCCTATCTCAAAAAGACAAACAATTTTGTTCCTCTACTGAACAGGCATAGGCACTTTCCTTGTCATTATCCTTTAAATATTATAATAAAATGGCTACTTATGTAGCATTTACATTGTATCATAAGTTATCATAAGTAATCTTGAGGTGATTTACAGTATATATCTACAGAAGGCTGTGGAGATGTACCACATCATCTTACAAAACAGACAGGAACATGCATGAATCTGTTGTCTGCTGGGATCATGGAACTGATTCGCTGCAGATTCTGAGGAATGACTGTATTTGTTGAATCAATGAATGAATAAATTGATAGTATTAAACCTTGTACAAGTGAGTAGTTGGAATGAAAAATAAATAAAGTGACTTTTTCAAAGTTACACAATAAGTAGTATCAGATTTACCATTGAGCAAGTGGAGTATAAACTTCAGGGCCGATCTTTTTTAAGAGCTCAGGGAAGGGCCTTAGCAAAGCATTCCCATGGTCATATTTTTGCAAAATTTGCAAATGGCTAATCCTCCCTCCTATAGAACGGCATCTGCATGATTGCAGGTATTTTGCAGATGCTGTTATGGGAAAGCAGAAGAGGAATACATTTCTGTTTCTGCAGTCACCTGGGTGTATAACTGGTGTCATAATTACTTGCCAGGTGTTGAAATGGTTGATAGAAATACTGCACACTTGCTATGCTCTTTCACATGGCACCATGACATGGAAGGCCTAGAGGTTATATCCGGGTAGGAAAGTGTTCCATGGAGCCAGTCTTTGAAAGTAATAACGGAGTTTAAATGAGGTTGAAATCTTTTGAAACAGATGCTAGTCTGTGGAAAATTCTTCCAAACCTTACAGGTCACATATGAAAGAAACTTCATAGTTTCTCCCTTATTTTCATTAAAATGATTAATATTTATGCAAGATTAATCACAAAACATTTTGCTTGTAGACCTAGAGGTGTGTAGTGGCAGAGCGTTTACCTAGCAGGTGTGAGGTCCTGGGTTTGATACCCCAAAGCTACAAAAAAAAAATTGTGATGCTCAAAGAAGCATTTGTAAATGTCTACTGATAATAAAAGCAAATTTTATTCAATGGTGTTAGAGGAAATACTGAGTTATCTTCCCATTTTATCTTTGGAAATTTTCATAATAAAATAATCAACATATGAAGACCTAATAAAAGAATATGTAGTTTAAAAAGTGGGAAAATCTTTGCAGATATGTGTCAAGCAGTTAATCAATATAAATGTTACTTTATTTTTGCTCATTTCCTCATGTTTATGAGATTTCTACTTTTAAAAGTTTGTGGTCTGGTGTGATATCTAAATTCTAAGTAAAGAGTCATTATATTACCATATATATATATGTATGTATCATATTCTCTTCCTTAAAAACACGTCTACGAATCTTATGAATTTTAAGACCCAGGAAACCTGGCTCCACTCTGACAACAAGGCATGTGATAGATGCTGGCTGTTGGCCAAGGGGCGAACTGACGAATGGAGGAACAAATAACTGAAGAAAGCTTCTTTTCCTGCAGGGTTTCTGGGCACAGAGGGCATTGTGAGAAATGCCTGTCGACTTGCAGTTGGTTTAGGGTGGTGGTGGCTGGAGGACTCATTGAGACATCTGGTGGGTGGAAACATTGTGGAGTGGGAGGCATTGCCTCCTCTTCATTTGCTGTAAGAGGCTGAGCAGATACAGCTGGTGCTAGCTGGACAGGAAGAGGGGTCTGCAGGGAGACTAGAGAAAGGGAATCACCATTGAGAATTCATTTTGTCATCCTGGAGATTATCTCCATCTTTGATAATGAGATTTCTGAGCAAAATGCAGGACCAGCACATACCTTCCCTGTTAATAGAGAAATTATATATGAGTCTTTCCAAATAAGAAATTACATTAAAAGAACATCCATTTCTCCTTATTTGCAGCCCCAGTAGAGAAAAATGAAGGACAAAATATTTACACTATTCTAAAATCAAAGAGATAGAGGAAAATCTCCTGATAATTTGGAATATGGGAATCGTAAGTCATTGTCTTTTTCTCTTTGCAATTAAACTACACTTCTGATAATACTGCAAACAAATCATAAATTGATTTAAGTTTTGACCTTTTCAAAGACAGTCATATCTGCTTCTCTTTTCTCAGGTGTTGCTCAGATTACTTGAATATTTGAAGTCCTGAAGATGAAAATAACAATGTGAAATTAGGCAAAAATCTTGTATCTTCATTTTTGATCATTTACTTTTCAAATATTCATGTATGAAGTCCACCAACTCAGCTCCTGCCCAGATCTACTGCAAATAAAGCAAATGTTGTTTTCCATGGAAAGTGAAATGGAGGGTTGTACAGGATAGGACATTACGCTTCATTAGATAATTATGATTTCTGAATAAGATGAATCCATTTTAATACTGGGAAGCCATCATGTATTTTAGAATTAAATTTACTTTTAACAGATTCAAAGTATAAAAATTGTACTTATTTATGGAGCAGCCTGGGATGATATTTTGAAACATGTTATAGTATTTAAATCGGAATAAGTGTATCTGTATCCTCAAACATTTATCATCTTTATGGTGAAAACATTCCCAATCCTTTCTTCTAGCTTTTTGAAATATACTGAACATTATCATTATCCACAGTTTGTCTCCA
>PVLD010034111.1:0-12977 GCA_004027595.1 Dinomys branickii | reverse complement strand
GTGGCCTGTTGGAGTTGTTTCATTTCGGATGCAATCGTTTCATAACTTGCAGGTATGTGGCTTCCTAGTTCTCCTGTATCCTCGCATTCAGGACTTTTTCTGGGTGGGGTTGAGTTCTGAGACTGCGTTTTGTTCCTCTGTCTTCCCATTTTTGGGTATCAGATTCAAAATATTGAGCAATAAATTACCCAGGCAGTTCACCATGCAAAGGCCTGCTGTAGAGGCTGCTCCAATGACTCCTTCTCTTCGGGAGAATGTCCCTTAAGCTCTCTGCTGAGAGTTCCACTTAAAAGGCTGTTCAGATGCTGGTTTCTCAGGTGAGCTACTCCCTACCGAGAGACCTGGGTGGGGTGTGTAAGACCGCTCCCCCACCCTCCCAGGCTTCCCTGCAGGTATAGGGACGGATCTCCTTCCCCACTCAGTGATCCGGTCATGAGCACAGATAGCTCACCAGTTTTTGGAGTCCCTGCAGGCAGGAAGATTCCAGAGTGCCAGTTTTTTGTGCTATGCTTGCGATCCGCCACTCCCTGCCACTTCTGTTTCCTTGCGCTCTCCGGGTCTGGGGGAGGGAGCGGGGTGCTCCACTCCTCTGTGCTCCTCGCCCCGCCTCGGCCGCAGACTGCAGGCCGCTGACGGCCTTGGCTGCGTAGCCTGCCTGATGCACGCAAGATCTGAGACTGCCCCGCGTTGCCGCTGCTAAAATGCCGATTTCTGATGGGAGTAGCTGGCGAGCTGTGCTGGTTCGGGAGGTGGGAGGGATTGAGCTGGCTGTGCCCCCAGGGCTCTAGGACCCAGCCAAGCCACCTGCCCACGCTGAGTGTCTCTGGTGCCAAGCATTCGGGGCTTTCCTGCGTCTCACCATGGCAATTTTGTTCGCCCTACCACTTCTCCACTGGCAGCTCAGAGAAACACATTCAGTTTGAACTTCCCAGCCGAGATCCCGGCATTCACGCTCGCCAAGCCTGTCTCAAGCTGGTGGTGTTTATCAAGGAGGATTGCTCCTTTGCTGCTCACCTAGTCGCCATCTTCCCAGAAGTCTTCATTTGTTCTTGGTGGGAATGCAAATGGTGTTGTCACCTTGGAAAACAATTGGGCAATTCCTTATAAAAGTAAACATATTCTTACTATACAACTCCGAAAGTATATTTCTTACTTACATGAACCAGTGAAAGTTTCATTTATGTAAATCCTTGAAAAATGCCTGCACTCATAACAGCTTTATTCATAATTGCCAAAACTGCACAAATCAAATGTGTTTCAGGACATAATTTCTACCATCTTGTTTACTGAAGCTCTTTATCATTTCTAATGATTTTTTCTTATTTTTCGTTTTCTTTAACAGTTTGATCAACCTTGCATTCTTACATCTGGTAATCTGAGCCACTTCATTGAAGATATCCATATGTAATATAACAACCACTGTTGATTCCTATCATTTCATTTTGAAACTGTGTAACATTTTTATTTTTTCTGCTTTTGTCTCTATGTTGTACTTTTATTCCTTTTAAAATAAAAAAAAAAGACATAGGTGTAGGCAGAGACTTCATGAACAAAACCCAGACTGTACAGGAAATGCTTCAAAGATTCAACACCTGAGATCACATCTTATTAAAAAGCTTTTGCACAACAAAAGAAATCACCAACGGAGTGAAAGACAACTCACAGGGTAGAAAAACAGTTTAGCCATTTGCACCTCAAACAAAGGATTTATATCTAGAATATACACAAAATTCAAAAATTTCAGACCTTTCAAATTCAAGGACTCAATCCAAAAAGGAGCATTTGAGATGAATAAGCACTTCTCAGATAAAAAAAGATAAATGACAAATAAAATATTAAAAAATGTTCAACATCACTGGTCATTCCAGACATGCAAGTGAAAACAACACTGAGATTCCATCCCCCTGCAGAAAGATTGGCTACCGTCAAGAAGTCAACCAATAAAAAATACTGGAGGGGCAGTGGGGAAAACAAACACTTCTCCACTGTTGGTGGGAGTGTAGGCTGGCACAACCACTGTGGAAATCAGTGTGGAGATTCCTCAGAAAACCTAGAATTAGAGGTTCCATTTGACCTAACTATTTCCCTTCTGGGTATTTTTCCAGAAGAGTTGAAAACATCATACCATAGAAATATATGTCCGCTCATGTTTATAGCAGTGCAATTTGTTATAGCTAAATCGTGGAAACAACCTAAATGTCCATCAAGTGAGGAATGGGTACAAAATATAAGGTATTTTTATACAATGGAATATTACTTGGCCATAGAGAAAGATAAACAGGAGACTTCTATAGGTAAATGGATGCAACTAAAAACCATACTCATAAGTTAAATAAATCAGACCCAAATGTGTAAACATTGTCTTTTCTCCCTAATGTAAGAAACTGAAAGAGTAAGTAAAACTTCAGGTACAATAGGTATTGTGAAAGGGAAAGAAACTTCTCAAGTGGAGAGAACTGGGGTGAGGGAAAAGAGAAAAGACAGAAAAAAAGAAGGGAGATATGTATTATATATAAATATATATATACATATGTGTGTGTGTGTGCTAAGATAATTGTACTACTAATTCCTATTGGTTTATTGAAAGGAACAGTTAATGCTTAATTTTTAATCAATTTTGCGTGCCTATATCTGGTAATCTGAACAACTACTTTGTTCAGATGAATACATGAATACACGAATACAACATGAATACAACATGTTTAATACAACATGAATACAACAACCATTGCTGATTTCCTATCATCTTGTTTTGAAATTCTGTATCATTTTTAATGTTTTTATTCTCTTTAAAACAAAAAATAAAAGAAATCAACCAATAACAAATGCTGGAGGGGCTGTGGGGAAAAACACACCCTTCTCCACTACTGGTGGGAGTGCAGACTAGAACAACCGCTCTGGAAATCAGTGTGGAGATTCCTCAAAAAATAAGGTTTGGAAGTCCCATTGGAGCCAGCTATGCGCCTGCTGGGTATCTTCCCAGAAGAATTTAAAACATCATACCACAGTGATACATGTGCCATATGTTTATAGCAGCACAATTTGTCATAGCTAAATCCTGGAAACAACCCAAATGTCCATCCACCAAGGAATGGATAAGAAAGATGTTCTATTATGCAATGGAGTATTACTCAGTCATAAAGAAGGATAAAGTGGACAGATTTATAGGTAAATGGATGCAACTCAAGACCATAATTATAAGTGAAATAAATCAGACCCACATGTGTAAACATCATATTGTCTCCCTGCTATGAGAAACTGAAAGAGTAAATAGGTGCAAAGGTACATTAGATTTTGTGAAATGGGAAGAAGTTGTTCAAAGGAAATAGGAACTAGGATGGAGGGAGGCGAAAGGAAGGAAGAGAAAATGGAAAAAATATCAAATAGTTGTACTACTAGTTTCTCTTAGTTCACTGAAAAGAAAAGTTTGTGCTAATATCATTTGGAGAATTTTCTATGCCCATATCGCATACTCTGAGTAACTACTTTGACGATGACAATACACAATGCATTCACTGTTCTTATTCTTCTATTTTGCTTTGAAAGATAAACCCAAAATTTATGTTTGCAAAATAAAATATAGAAAATAAAAAAAAATGTTCCTTCAACAGACGAATGAGGAAATAAACAGAAATATACAGACCATGGAATACAATTCAATACTAAAAAGAAAGGAGCTGTCAAATAATGAAAAGATATGGAGGAAGTTTAAGTGCCTATAACTAAACTTTAAGAGCTGAACGGGAAAGCCGATTAGAATGTATGATTTCAATTCAATGACTTTTGGGAAATGGTAAAACTATGGAGACAGTAAAAAGATCAGTGGTTGTGAGAAGTTGGGACAGAGAGGGAGGGATGGACAGGTAAAGTTCAGAAGAATTTCAGGGCTGTAAACCTGTTCTATATGGTACTGTGGAAGTAGAAGAATGGCATTATATATTTGCCCAAACCTACAGAATATACAACATCAAACTAACCCGAGTACAAACTACAGTGATAATGACATGTCATTGCAAGTTGATCAGTTGTGACTGACGGGAATATTGGTAGCGGAGGGAGGTGTGTATGTTTGGGAGCCGGAGTTATATGGTAACTGTAGTTTCTCACCATTTTTGCTGTTTACCTAAAGCTGTACCACAAAAAAGTCTAGTTAAAAGAGAAAAACAAAAAACTGTCTTAACATATGGTTGTGCCACTTATAGAGAGGAACATATGGGTTAAATGAAGCTAGATTTCTTACCCAAATTCAGTCTCCCACTTAGCAAATGGAGGAACTGGGGCTCAAATACAATTGTCTGTTTTAAGAAATGAGGGGTAAAAATATTTCAGAAAGGCAAACTAATTAAGACTCAAAAAGCTGGAATACTACAAAAGCTACATAGTTTGTAAGACACACAGTCGGCATTGGAATCTTCTTAGTCTGGTTCCAGGACCTGCACTTTATCCTTTTTCCCACTATTGTACCTGCATCTAGATGGTGTCACACACACAAACCCAGAGCCTCGGGGACTTCATGAGCCATCATTTCTCCTTCTACCTGTGTGCACATGAGCTAAACACAGTTGTATGTACAAGCATACATGCATCGCAGTACATGCATGTTCATGAACATATGTGCATAGAGCATACGCATGTGAACACACCTCTGCCCCTGCTGCCGCAGGGCTCTAATTCCCTTCCCATGTGTGCCAGGCTCCCCCTCCGGAATATAGTTTCCCCATAAGAATAGACTCTTCTCCCGGGAAGACTGCAGGGCCAACCCCACCCAGGGCTCTGGCATGCAGACAGGACTGGCCCCTGGGTCTCCCTACTTAGCACCAATTCCCTCTGTAAGTACAGCCAGCACAATGCTGAGGCTGGACTTGTTCTTCAAGAGTCTTCCTTCTTCAGAGCTTCAGAGCCCATTTTTAACCATCTGGCAGGACCCTGAGCCTCATCAAGACTCTGGTTCTCCTCTGCCTCACCCACAGGTAGGCTAGCTCAGGAGCCTTGCATAGCACAGACTGTGGGGTTATCATCTTTATGTGATCTTCCTCCTTTTTTGGCTTATTCGTCTTTAAAGGCAATAAATATCATAATTTCCTGTTTTTCCTCCTGATCCATCTGAACAAACATCAGACATGTAAAACATCTACTTTCTGCAAGACATGGTCATAGGTACTGGCCCTGACCTTAGAAAGCAAAGAGCACATTCCACAACCTGAGAGCCACAGAGAAGTTTCATCCAGGAAACTAGGTAAGCAAAAGGGCCAGCGAACAATTCAGTAAAGACAGTGCAGGGAGTAAAAGCAACATTCTGACGCTGAGCTCCACCAGGCCCTCGTTGTTTATCTTCCGGCCAGTCACTTCAGAAACTCTTGTGTTGTCTGTAAAATGGGTTGTTGTAAAGACAAAAGCCACTCACAACATGTGAAGTTCCTAGAGCAGTGCCTGGCACATGTAGGCATGTTATTTAATTACTAGTTACTATATTCCATAATTGGGAATATCCATGGGAAAGGGCTGCAATAAAGTAGATGTCTTCAGACAAAATCATCCCCAGCTCAGCAGTGGAAGAAACAAGATTGGCTTTCAGAAAAACTCACTTTAAACACCTGTGGTCACCAGATTGCTACTAAAGGTAAGTTAAGACAGAAATTTAATAATATCACTGGGCATATTTTAACTGTTCATTTTCCCTGAAATTTCACAACTAGGAAAGACTAGGGAACACATCTTCTAGTACAGAAAGGAGGTAAGTTGCTCATAGTTGAACTAGAATCAAAAACTTACCTTTTAGCCCTCTCTTCATTGGAACAGCCATGGAGAAGCCCAGGTACAGGGATATTCCATTAATTATTGGAATCAGAGATGGCTGTGAGGCAGCAAGCCTGATAATATAAGATCTGTAGTGCTATGAGGCATAAAGGACCATACAGGTAAGAAGAAGTTTGGGAAAACTGTATAAGAATAGAGTGATGTATCCATCAGAGGTTCAGGTAATTGGACAATCATCTGGAGGCTTGAGTATAGAGAAGACCAAGTGTTTGGAACATTGGTGGGCGATCCATCTGTCCACCAATGCTCCACCATCTCGTGATCAATGACTCACCCTCTCACTGATGGATGAGATGATCCTGAAATCCATACTTCCCTCTCACATTTGTGGAACACAGTTAATTTAGGAAGTGTCTCATTTCTAATATTGAGCTCAATCTGGAAACTTTCAAATCTCATGAGATCCACTTGCCAGATGTTCTTGCCTTTCTTGAAATGAATAAAACTAAGGCTCACATATATTAAATAATTTTTAAGATTGTCCCACAGAAAATCAAACCTAGAACCTAATTCTTCTGGCTCCAAGCCCAAGAGTCTCTTCCCAACACTAGTTAGATCTTTAAAATAAACATTAGAGAAAGAAGCAGGAGCAATCCAGAATCTAGGGTAGCCTAAGATTATCTTATTTCTTCTTATTTTAGGATAGCCTAAGATTACCTCATTTCAAACCAGTTGTCCAAGTTGACTAGAAGGGACATGGCTGAGGAAACAGTACCTATTACAGTGGTTAGACAGTTTTCGAACTCAGGTCCTGGAGGCTGATTCTATGCCTCCCAGCTTTTGAGTCTCATGTCTCTGTACTATTAAAAGGTGAAGGGAAAAGAGAAAAGCATCTAGACACCTTAGATTGCAAATCTACTAAAGCTCTCTGAAAATCAAGTTCTTCAGACCCTTTGCTATGATCCAGGATACATACTCAACTACTATGTTAACAGCTACACTTAAAAATATAGCCTGGTGACAGCTAAGTGAGGCGCCAGAAGTTACTGAAAACTTGAAGTATTAACTTCTCGAGTTATTTAAAGAGACAGAGCCAGGCATCCTTGAAACCAGTGATTCCCAGAAGCAGAGAGGCAAGAACAAGAAATAAATTTAGCCTAGACCTAAACTGAGTTCAGAGACAAATCTGAGAATCTAAAGTCACCCAGAAACACTTTGAATTTAAACTAAGAACAAAATAAATACTACACTAAGATATCACCTTCTCTAAAGCCAAAAAACATGAGGGACTGAGCTAGTCTGACACAGGAATAAAAACTAGAGAGAAAGGAGAGATTTAACAGAGACAAAAAGACCAGGACCCAGCCTATAAATAACTCCAACCAATTCCTAAGAAGAATGCCACTTCAAGAGGACTGTCAACGACCACTACTGATCTGTTTGTCTTTTTTTTTTTTTGATCTGTTTGTCTTACAAACTGGCAGTGATAAAATAGTAGACAGGAAAAGATAGGTTTCTACAAACCAGGGGCCCTAGGTCCTATGGCCAGATACTGGTGCTACCAAATAAGAGAACTATTGTTTGCTCAGGACATAACAGAGCTAGCTACAGCATTTCCTCCCTGAAAACAAGAAGAGATGAGAGAAAGTGGTTTTCTGGAATGGGAGGCAGAACCGAGAGTAGAAGGAAGAAAATGGAAAGGCCCCCATGTATGGAAGCGAGGGGTGAAGTAGGAGTGTGTCAGAAAGAAGGCTTGAGGAGCCTGGCTCTCAGAGGACATTTGTTCACAGTGAGACACCCGCTTAATTCTGTCCACATGTGCCTGTGGTTTGAGGAAGAGCTGGATAAAGTTTAAAACATAGACTCTGAGTCAGGATTGCTTGGGTTTGAGTCTCAGACCCTTCTCCGGCTCTTTGATGCTCTAAATGTCAGTTTCCTTAGCTTAAAAAGGGGGGAGTGGTACCAGTATTATAGTGCTACTGTAAAGACTGAATAAGTGGTAAGCACAGGGCCTGTCCAATAAGTGTTAGCTGATCTTTTATTTCCAATGGAGACATTTACCAATTTCCAATTTGACCTCCCTGGTTTCATGTGCACCAGCAGGTCAGAGAAAGACCCAGAATAAGTGATAAGTAAGCAAGAGGACAAACACCCAGAATACAAAAGTTTCAGAGCAGGAAGCTAAAAAGGATTGAAGTAGTTCATATTCCTGTCTGCCCAATCTATCCAATAAGGGAAGGAAGACCTCCTAAGATGAGGAGATTTTATTTAAAGGGCTTAGAAAAACTCTTAGCCCCACCTGGTCCTTCTGGTCCTTCCCAACCACTAATTCATAACAAGACCCATAATGAAAACATCATTTTCGATAGCTTCCATGTGAGCCATAGTACTACTACTTGTAGTACTATGTGACTGGCGAACTCTTAATCAACTGTTATGTGAGTCTCTAAATGATATGAGGAAGTGGGATAGAAAGTAGTACACATACACACACGTTATAGAGAGATTTACAGAAGATGGATATACAAAAGTGAGATGACTTTCCAGAGGCATAAAGAAATATACAGTGTACCAGGTCCAAGTAAATATTGTGGAAGGGACTGCTAGGGCACTGAAGCATCACACAGAGCCATGGAATTCCAGGTGGAAGTCCAAAGGTGATCAAATAGTTTATCACCATCAGGCCAAATAACTTCCTGCAAGTGAGGCTGAAGGACCCAGTGAAAGAAAAAGACAAAGCCCAGAAAGCGCAATAAGCACTTTAACCAGACGAAGGGTTGTCATCTCTGGTTGGAAATACCAGTAAGGATTTCCGCCATTCATAAACTCTTGGCAATGAACACATCAGCATCTGTTCTAATACATATATCCACCATACCAGTCCATACCGGAAAAAATCCTCATGGATACAGGATGATCCCGATCCTATATAGACTACAATCTAGGTCTAAGTAGAGGGGACAGCTTCAGACGGCACACAATTCTCATTCCCTCGAAGGTGTAGTTATGGAGAATTTCAAATTAAATCTAATACAAAGATCAGAATCATGTACTTAGCTTTTAAATGCAGAAACAGTCTCATCATAAAAAGTCTGTGAATGACTGAACATGTTAATTTGCTCTATTTAGCCATCCCACAATACATATATACTTCAAAACATCATGCTCTGTTTTGGTTTTTTTCGGTACTGGGGATCGAACTCAGGACCCTGCGCTTGCTAGGCAAGCGCTTATTCCACTGAGCTATATCCCCAGCCCCCTCATGATCTTTTAAAATCGTCATAAACATATATAATTTTCGCTTTGTAAGTTCAATAAAGAAAATATGCATAATACAAAGGTAAATATGGAAATTACACTTCATCTCATCCTTCCAATCTCACATCAGAAGACAAACGCCTATACATAAACACACACCACCACAGGTCTAGCATATACAAAAGATATTATCTTTGAAATATGTTTATCATTTATGCATTGTTCTGCAACTTGCTTTTGTTATTGAACAAAATATTATACCTCATACAGTAATAGCAACAACATACCTTAGCAATAAATAGCCCCCACTCTGAAGTCAGATGCCTAAAATCAAAAGCCACCTCTACTATTTATTAGCTATGGGATCTGGTGAGTTATTTAACTTTACTAAAAGTTTTTTTAATTTTTTTAAGACAGGGTCTCACTAGGTAACCCAGACTAGCCTCAAACTTGGAACAATCCTCCTGCCTCACCCTGTCAATTGCTGGGACAACAGGTGTGCACCACCAAGCTTGGCCTAAAAATAATTCTTTGAATGCAAAATAGAAATAATATCACTCATCGCCTAGGATTTGGAGGGGAGAAATATGCCATAGGCAGGTCAAGCACATAGCTCAGGTAGGGCATACACTGAACGCTAATAAATGCCTGACAGGAGAAAATTTATTTCTTTAGGCTGAGCAGATACTGAGTAATAATACAGTATGAAGTATTAATTCATCTATATGTGAATGTTTAGGTTATTTTCTCTTTTTGTTTTTGGCTAGAAACAGGTTATTTTATTTTTTTATTATTTTAAAAGTAGAGGGGCTGGAGATATAGCTCAGTGGAATAAGCGCCTGCCTAGCAAGCGCAGGGTCCTGAGTTCGATCCCCAGTACCGCAAAAAAAAAAAAAATTAAAAAATTATTATAAAAGTAACAGAACAAAAACATATTAACAAACAGACACAAAGTAGCATAAGACTAGTACAATCAAAACTGAGTTACACACACGGAGACAGGGAATCAACAATGGTGGTTGCATTACATATTGATAACTTCGAAGTGTATATTCAGGAACATAGATATAGACATGCAAAATAGATGGAACAATTAATCATCAACTATTCCTTACAATAAAGTGACCTAAGTCAGTAGTACAACTATGTCAGATATGCTGCATATACATATACACTTACTTACATTTTTTTATATAATTTTTCTTATTTTTCATAGTGTGAAAGAAAAAGAACTACATCAACAACACAAAAAAGAAAAAAAAAGAAAGGATTAACAAAGAGACACAAAGTAGCACAATAACAGTATAATCAGAATTGAATTATACACAAAGCAACAGAAAACCAACAATAGTTGTTGCATTGCATATTGATATCTTCAAAGTGTATGCTCAGGAGAACACATATAGACATACAAGACTGATCAAACAACCATCCAACTATTCCTTACCATTAAGTGACATAATACAATAGGAGAATCATGTTAGCATTCCAGCGCATATGTATATACTTACATGCATACATACATTTTTGCCTCTTTCTTCTCTCCTTTCCCTCAACCCATCTGTTCTTTGCTTTTGAACGGATTTCCTTCATGTCTCTTAGTTTATATTCCCACCCTCCGGTTTTTACACCAATGACACAATACGTACCCTGCACATGTACCTCTGATTAATTTCACTTATGAGTATGGTGTCCAATTGTGATCATTTGCCTACAAAGGCCCCAAATCTATCCCTCTTTATAGCTGAATAATATTCCATTATATGAAAAGACCATAGTTTTTTAATCCAGCCTTCTGTGGATGGACACTTGGGTTACTTCCACAATTTAGCTATTACAAATTGTGCTGCTATAAACATGGGTGCACATATATCAGAGTGATATGATGTTTTCAGATCTTCTGGGAAAATACCCAGAAGGGGAGTAGCTGATTTGAATGGAACCTCTAGACCTAGTTTGCTGAGAAATCTCCAAACTGCTCTCCACAGTGGTTGCACCAGTCTGCATTCCCACCACCAGTGTAATAGAGTCCCTATTTCTCCACAGCCTCGCCAGCATCTGTTATTGGATGACTTTTTCATACTGGCCAGTCTTACTTGGATGAGATGAAATCTCGATGTTGTTTTTATTTGCATTTCTCGAATGACTAAGGATGTGGAACATTTTCTCATATATTTATTTGCCATTTGTATTTCTTTATCTGAGAAGTGTGTATTCATCTCAGATGCCCATTTCAGGATTGGGTCTTTCAATTTGGACAGGTACATGTTTTTTAATTCTTTGTATGTTCCAGATAGAAGGCCTTTGTCCGAGGGACAGCCAGTTAGGATTTTTTCCCAATCTGTAGGTTTTCTTTTTACTCTGCTGGTGATTTCTTTACCTTTTTTACTTTAAAAGTATAAAAACAAAAAGATATTAACAAACAGACACAAAGTAACATAAGAATAGTACAATCGAATCTGAGTTACAGATAAGGTGACAGGGAATCAACAATGGTTGTTGCATTACATATAGATAACCTCAAAGTGTATATTCAGGAAAACAGATATAGACATGCAAAATTGATCAGACAATTAATCATCAACTATTCCTTACAATAAAGTGACCTAAGTCAGTAGTACAACCTCTTTTTAAAGTGTGAAAGCAAAAAGAACTACATCATCAACAACAGAAAAAGAAAGAAAAAAAACAACAAAAAGCATTAACAAAGAGACACAAAGTACCTAAATAACAGTATAATCAGAATTGAATTATACACAAAGCAACAGAAAACCAACAATAGTTGTTGCATTGCATATTGATATCTTCAAAATGTATACTCAGGAGAATACATTTAGACATACAAGATTGATCAAACAATCCATCATCAACTATTCCATGCCATCAAGTGACATAAGACAATAGTAGAACCATGTTAGCCATGTTGCACATATGTATACACATACATACATTCATACATATATTTTTGCCTCTTTCTTTTCTCGTTTCCCACATCCTACCTTTACTTTTGAACAGATTTCCTTCATGTGTCTTAGTTTATGTTCCCACCCTCAGGGTCTTACACCAGTGATACAATACGTTGCCTGCACATGTACCTCTGATTTATTTCACTTATGAGTATGGTGTCCAACTGAGACCATTTGCCTACAAAGGCCCCAAATCTGTCCCCCTTTGTAGCTGAATACTATTCCATTCTATAAAAATGCCACAGTTTTTTAATCCAGTCTTCTGTAGATGGACATTTGGGTTGCTTCCAAAATTTAGCTATTACAAATTACGCTGCTATAAACATGGGTGCACATATATCAGAGTGATATGATGCTTTCAGATCTTCTGGGAAAATACCCAGAAGGGAAATAGCAGGTTTGAATGGAACTTCTACACCTAGTTTGCTGAGGAATCTCCAAACGGCTCTCCAGAGTGGTTGCACCAGTCTGCATTCCCACCAGCAGTGTAATAGAGTCCCTATTTCTCCACAGCCTCGCCAGCATTTGTTATTGGATGATTTTTTTCATGCTGGCCAGTCTTACTGGGGTGAGATGAAACCTCAGAGTTGTTTTTATTTGCATTTCTCGAATGACTAAGGATGTGAAACATTTTCTCATATATTTATTTGCCATTTGTATTTCTTTATCTGAGAAGTGTGTATTCATCTCAGATGCCCATTTCTGGATTGGGTTTTTCAATTTGGACAGGTACTTGTTTTTTAATTCTTTGTATCTTCTAGAGAGAAGACCTTTCTCTGAGGGACAGCCAGCTAGGATTTTTCCCAATTTGTGGGTTTTCTTTTTACTTTGCTGGTGATTTCTTTAGATGTACAAAAAATATTCAGTAGGATGAGGTCCCAGTTACAGATTCTTCTGAATGTTTCCCTTGCACTTTCATTTTTGCTCATGAACTCTGCCTACTCCTATGTCTTCAAGATTTTTACCTACTTTCTCTCACAATATATTTAGAGTTTC
>PVLD010034110.1:0-12974 GCA_004027595.1 Dinomys branickii | reverse complement strand
TTGGCTAGGGGTTTATCAATTTTATTTATTCTTTCGAAGAACCAACTCTTTGATTCACTAATTTTTTGTAGAGTTTTCTTCATCTCAATTGCATTAATTTCTGCCCTGAGTTTTATAATCTCCTCTCTTCTTTGGGCTCTTGGTTTGGCTTGTTGCTCTTTTTCTAAGAGTTTGAGGTGTATCATTAGGTTATTTATTTGCTCTCTTTCTATTTTCTTTGTATATGATTTCATTGCTATAAATTCCCTCTGAGGACTGCTTTCATTGCATCCCACAGATTCTGGTAGGTTGTACTTGCATTTTCATTTATTTGTAGGTAACTTTTAATTTCTTCTTTAACTTATTGTGTGACCCATTGGTTATTCAGTAGGTTGTTGTCTAATTTCCACGTGTTTATGTGGTTTTTGGAGTTCTCTTTGTCATTAATTTCCAATTTTATTGCACTGTGGTCCGATAATATGCATGGGATAATTTGAATTCTTTTGCATTTAGGTAGGTATGCTCTATGGGCTAGAATGTGGTCTATTTTGGAGAAAGACCCATGTGCAGCTGAGAAAAATGTGTATTCTGATGTTGTGGGGTGGAATACTCTGTATACATCTACTAAGTCCATTTGTTCACACTTTGGTTCAGGTCTGTTATTTCTTTGCTGAGTTTCTGTCCGTTTGACCTGTCTCTGCATCAGAGGGGTGTTTAGGTCCCCTATTACAATACTGTTATTAGTTATTTGATTTTTTACGTCTGTTAAGATTTGACTTGTAAAGTTAGGTGCTCCATGGTTTGGTGCATAAATGTTTAGGATTGTTACCTCTTCCTCTTGCAGCTTTCCCCTAACTAGTATGTAATGGCCTTCTTTATCTCTTTTGATTGTTTTTGGTTTGAAGTTTACATTGTTTCCAAACATAATAGCTACCCCTGCTTTTTTCTGGGGACCTGTTGCATGGAGGATTGTTTTCCAACCTTTAACTTTCAACCTGTGGATTTCCTTTTGAGTAAAATATGTTTCCTGTATACAGCCTATCGTTGAATTGTGTTCCTTAATCCACTCTTCCAGTCTTTTCCTTTTGATTTTTGAGTTGAGGCCATTTACATTAATGGTTATCATGGTTATATGTTGGCTTATTCTAGTCATGTTATTTACTTGATGTTTTTCTTCTTTTGCTGACTGTTTACTTGCTTGTTCTGTTTAGGGAGTTACTTCTATTGTTGTTCTTGGAATTGTGGTCTCCTTTTTCTCTGTGTAGAATATCTTTTAGTGCTCTTTGCAATGCTGGTTTGGCACTCATGAAGTTCTTCAGTTGTTCTTTGTCGTGGAAATGTTTTACTTCTCCATTGAATTTGAGGGATAATTTTGCAGGATACATCAGTGTGGGTTGGAAGTTGTTTTGTCTCAGAATCTGTAATATCTCGCTCCAAGCTCTTCTTGATTTCATGGTTTCCGTTGAGAAGTCTGCTGTGATTCTGATGGGCTTTCCTTTATAAGTGATCTGTTTCATTTCTCTAGCAGCTTTTAATATTGTGTTCTTTTGCTGGATATCTGGGATCTTGACTATTATATGCCTGTGTGTGTTTTTCTTTGGGTTATGGATCGTTGGTGTTCTGTATGCCTCGATTAACTGAACTTCAGTATCTTTTACCTTGTTTGGGAAATTTTCTGCTATTATTTCAGCAAATATTCTTTTTATATCGTTTGTGTGGTCTCCTGCTGTTTCACACATTCCTATAACTCGAATATTGTTACGTTTTGCCTCATCTTGCAGCTATTGGATTGACTTTTCTTGTGTCTTTGGTGATATTATGAGATTCTTCCTTTCACGCTCATAAGCTGCCATGCTGTCTTCAAGTTCTGAAATTGTATCTTCGGTTTCATTTAAGTGATTTTGCAAGCTTTCAGTGTAAGTTTTCGAATCCTGGCATTCTCTTTGGACATGTTTCATTCTTGGTAATTCATTCCTAAATTGCTCTTGTAACGTTTCCATTTATTTCCTATTTTCTTCTAGTCTTTTATCTATTTCTTCTCTATGTGTACAGAACATTTCTTCCATCATTGTTTTCAGCTCGTTTTTTCTCTTAGAAATCATTTCAGGTATGTGGCTTATTTCTGCTTTAAGCCCTTTTATGGCCTGTTGGATTTGTTTCATTTCAGATGCAATTGCTTCATAACTTGCAGGTATGGGGCTTCCTGGTTCCCCTGTATCCTTGCATTCAAAACTTGTTCTGGGTGGGGTTGAGTTTTGAGACTGCGTTTTGTTCCTCTGTTTTCCCATTTTTGGGTATCAGATTCAAAATGTGGAGCTATAAATTCCCCAGACAGTTCAGCAGGCAAAGGTCTGCTGCAGAGGCTGCTCCAATGATTCCCTCTCTTTGGGAGAATGTCCCTTAAGCTGTCTGCTGAGATTTCCGCTTCTACTCTCTACTCTGAGACCTGGCTGAGGCGCATAAACAGCTCGCTGCCCCAGGGACCTTGCAGGCAGGGGGCCACTCAGGTGTTCCTCCCTGGGTGGAGCTCCTCCCCCCCTCACAAATCTCGTCGGGGCGCCCAGCCAGCTCTTCCGACCCGGGGATCCTGCAGTCAGTAAAGCTGCTCGGATGTCCCTCGCTGGGCGGAGCTTCTTCCCGACTAAGAAAAAAACCGGTCAGGGCCCCCAGTCAACTCACCCTGGGATCGTTCAGACAGGAATGCTTCTCAGATGTATCTCCCTGGATCGAGCTTCTTCCCGACTCAGAAATCCTGCTGCGGTGTTCAGTAGGCTCTCCTGTTCTGAGATCTGTGCTGGCAGGAGATCCTGGCACTCCCTGGTGCTTTTCCGCCTCCTCAGCTTTCTCGCAGGAGCCGCGGACTGCAGCTGCCACAGTTCCCACGGTGCCGGCTGCGGGGGTGGAGCTCTGAGTGGGATCCTGGACCGCTGCCCAGATTGGCGCAGACTGCCTGAGAAGCGCGTTCTCTGAGTTTACTCTGCTCTGCCGCCTCCAACAAATCCTGGTTACAGCCACCTCCGAGCCGATCGGGTTCAGGAGCTGGGAGGGTCCGTTCCACTGCAATCGCTTTCTCAGTTGTACTCGGATTCAGCCGAGCTGCAGCCCAAGCGCAGCGCCGATTGACTCGGGCACCCAGCTCTCAGGATCCGCCCTCTTCTCGCCGCGGCTTTTCCAGCCGACCCTTTAATGCTCAGGCCGCGGAGAGCAACACTATCAGTTGGAATTTCGCATCCGCGGACCAGGCACCCGCGTGCAAAAGATCGGTCTCTGGGAGAGTTTCCCTCTGCCGCTCACCTGGTCACCATCTTCCCGGAAGTCTGCCCCATATTTTCTAGTACAGGAACTGAATGTGGTCACAGCTCACATTTCATTGTTCATATAGGCTGTAACTCATTGCTACAATTCAGTGATTTGATAATAAAGAGCACAACAATATGAAGATACTTGAAAATATTAAATGCAATGGAGCATCATGGTTCTTTAAAGAAGGATAAATCTGAGTCATTTGTAGAAAATGAGCAAACCTCAGGACTAAGTGTAATAAATCAGACACACAGAAACCCAAAATGTAAATATATTAAGGAGCAAAATGAAAAATAGGTAATAGGAAACAGGAATACAGGCATTCAGCAAATGAGAAGGGAGAAAGAAGAGATGGAAAGTGAAAGAGGGACAGAACAGTAAGGGATCATAAAAGAATTAAAATGTCTTCTGTACTCGTACCAGCTCTCATGATGAAGGCAAGCATTATGCGCTGCAAACACAGACTCATAAAACATCGAAAAAATTGTTAACTAAAACTGTTAAAAACTATTAAACTATAAAATATAAACTATAAAATTATTAAACTATAAACTATTAAACTTTAAAAACTATAAAAAATAGTAAATTTTAAAAAGAAGTTTAAAATAAAGTAAGAATGATAAAGTTAATTTACAAAAAAGAAAAATCTACTCTAGTAATTAATGTAAGTATAAGTAGTATTAATTGAGAATCAAACTTTTGTTCCAGTCACTAGAACAAGGTAAGGAATGTGAATTCATTCACAGTAGTTCAAGTTTAAGAAAACTTAAAAAAATAGTCTTAAGATCTCATACTAGCAACAAAGAAAATTATGGGAAATTGATTTCTACTATAAAAATAAGAATTAAATTAAAATGGACCAGCCGTGCATGGTGGTGCATGCCTATAATCCCAGCATTCAGGAGCCTGAGGCAGGAAGATCACTGTGAGTTTCAGACCAGCCTGGGCTACAAAGTGAGCTCAAGGCCAGCCTGAACTGCCTAGCAAGACCCTGTCTCAAAAAGACAAAAAAGAAATTTAAAATGGACCTTTTAATAATTCATAGAAATGCTCCCCAGGCATGTGGCACCTGCAGAAATAATATTTCATAAATTTTTTCATGAAATTTTAATAATTCACAGAAAGTATTTTCACATAGTTGCAGTCTTCTGTTTTTGTTATTTGTCTTTGATTAACTTTTTATTTAACTATCAGCATCCTGGATTTAAACTTAATGTCTTTCCTTTGCAGTGAGTACCCAACAGCTTTAACTGCTAAAGATGAAACCAGGAATTCATCCATGTGAAGAAGAATATAAAGGACTACAAAATGGAGGATACAATGACTGTATATTATTTGTCATACTAGAAACACAACACAGATATGACCAAGGCTTAGACTGTCCTTTTCCGCAGGGAGTTAGATAGTTGCTACTTATAATGTGGCCATTAAGAACTGGGGCAATAAGGTTAGTGCGTGCACATTACATGATGGCATCACAGGGCTCTGAGTCCCAGATCTGTCTCTTTGGAGCTGTGTGAAATTGAGCAAGTAACTTCATTATTGTAAATGTTGGATTCCTTGAGGGAAAGTTGCTACTATGCTCTTCAGTCATAGACATAACATTAGCGAATCAATGAACCCAGTCATTTAGAACTAGAAAATATCATGAAGAATGATCCAACACACCTCGTGCACAGTCTATAAATATATATACATATGTATATATATATGTGTATATATATATATATATATATATATATATATATGAACACATCTCAGGAAATAGTGACCGATAAGCAAAATGTCATAGTTATCGTTCATGGAAATACTTCAGATGAGATCGGATGCATGGTTGTAGATGGAAATACTTCAAAGTATTACTTTTTTTAAACCAATTTTCAAAAATGCTTACTGTAAGGTTACAGTTATCTTGTCTAGAAACGTATGAACTGTGAAACATTTTACATTTCAGACAATTTCAGAAACATGTAAAACCCTAACTAATGGAAATATTTAGGAGAGGATAGGACGAAGACGCTAGCGCATTTTATTAGTTGTGCTGCGGTTTCAGTGCTTGTCCCGTCCAAAGCTCACCCCGCGATTTAGAGGTGGAGCCTTTGAGAAGTGCTTCGCCCGCGTGGTGGAATAATGCTGTCAGTGAGGGGCGGGTTCGGTTCTCTTTTCCCTTTGTGCGCTTCCGCCTTCGCCCACAGGAAGACGCCACAGGGAGGCTTTCTCCAGACACATGCACCGTGATCTTCGACTGCCTAAAAGGGAATGCTGAATGGAGAACCTGGAACCATTTACATCACATTACCAGCAACTCCTTTCAGTATAAAGAGGCAGCAAGGAACGTGTCCAACTCTGTTCCTACCCGTATGGAGATCACAGACAGTAAAGAAAGGCAGAGAATAACGTAAGACTTGCAGTTCATTCAGATTTCAGTCATTCAGTAACATCAGCCAGTTCTGCTCCTGAACACTATGTGGACACTAAATGTACACCAACAACATCACCACAAAATTCTCTTTTCTACCTTAGTATTTTGCAGTTGCTATATAATTTCAGAAGCTCTTTATCTCTCTCTCTCTCTGTCTTTGTTTCCTTGATTTCTTTCTAACCTCATTGTCCTTTCATATTTTCTATAATAGCTAAAAGATATTAACTACTGTCACTAGTGCTTCATTGTCGAGAGACCTTTGCCATGGCTTATAGCTGGGGTTTTATAGAAATAAGTGTTACTGTTTCTTGTTATAGATAAAATTTTGAAGTACAAGAGGATAAATAACTTGATCAACATACCACAAACACAGTCTTGTTGTAACATCTTCACCCCTTTACATCTACGTTATGAATTGGCTCCCTAACATGGGGTGGGCACAAACTTAAAGGGTGTGTGAGGACATCTGTGTGTGCGGAGTAGGAGGGGCAGGCTTCCTCCTTCCTGGAGAGCTTCTGTGCTCCCCAGGCATGTGGCACCTGCGGAAATAGCAATGGATGCCTTGTATGAGTCAGCATAGGATGAACAGACCTCTAATGCAGAATAAAATGATAAAATCACTGGGAAACTTTAAAGGAAAAAATGCTTGATTGTTGAATTTGGGAAACACTGAGCTTTGTGATAACTTCCCTTGTCATTGTATAGTTCTCTGAGCTTCTTCAGTGTTACACCAGTAAAATGAGAGACTTAGACTGGTTCCATTGTCAGTGAGGAGACAGCCGTGGTGGAAATAGCTCTTCCTTTGCTTGGTGGCCCTTGTAAAGCACTCACAAAGCAGACTGGAGAGAACTATTAACAGCAGATGGCTCCTTGCAGAGATGTTCCTGATCATCTTACTTCCCAAGGAGAAACTCAAGACAAGCACGTGTGAAGGAGATTGTTACTAAGATCCCATAAACCCTTCTGTTTTCTGGGCCTGGTGTGTGCACGCAAGCCTCAGGACTTCCAGCTGCAGTGGTTGGAACCTGTAATTCTATAGCTCAACCCTTTTTCCTATGAGAAAACTATTTAAAGCTGTCTCTTGCAAACTGTGTATTTGTATTCTTAAGCATTTTCTGTGTGTGTATGTTTGTGTGTGTATGCACATATATCATAAATTATATTATAGGAAAGAGTGGGTGAACTACCTGCTTATATATGATAATATGAAATATTGGGTTATGGTTAATATTTTTAGATTCATTAATTTTTGCAACAAAATCGTTTTTCTGTGCTAAGAAAATCCTGAGTCAGGAAAACGTGCAGTAGCAAATAGCAAATGCTTTTTAGCAGTTTATTCTGTTGCCTGAGGGTATTTCTTTCTAAAAATGACCCAGGAACTTTAAAGAGTAATAGAAAGCATTTGTTTTAAATCTCAGCAATTTAAATGCCTACTGTTGTTCCATATCAACACCTAAAAATATCACTCAAGAAGCGTCCAAAATATGCAGTAAGAACCCAAACTGTGAAATGCCATGTCCTCCCATAGCACTGTATTACATGTTTGTGTTTCATAGTGTATTTGACCCACTGGGCCATAAGGAAAGCTATGCTAAGCAGAAAGTCCTGAATCTTTGCCTGGTACTGAGCTGACAGGAATCTGTACTGTAGAAATGTCAGTAACTTGAGGAAACATGAGCTACCAAGTGAATTAACTTGGCTGTAATAACAAAAATAAATCTAAGCTGCACTCTCTAATTTACTCTCAACAACAGCCTCACTAGCCAGTTTGATCATTTCCCCCTTATCCAGGCAAGGAACTGGAGAGGCAGGGGAAGCATCTTTCTCTTAGTGAGTCAGCTGGTGAGTAGTGTCACCCAGCTCTCAACTTACGTCACTATTACTGGAGCCCTATTGTGTCAATGGTATGCTGATCATCTCAAATGGTAGGCAACTTAGTTGCCTTATATATGTACAATGTATCTTCTAAATTGCTACATCTTATGGTAAAGATGAAATTTGAACTCAATTTGTCTCCTGTCTCTACAGCATGTCCACTTCCCGATAGCCAGTGTGTCTGAAGAGAAGTCTCCAAGATAGTTTCTAAATGTCATTTTCCCCCATACAATTAGAACAAATCAACTCAGTCCTGTACCATTCAAGGACACTTTACCGAGTGCCTGTTATATGTATGGAAATAAAAGGAAAAATAATGAACTAGTGCAGCTCATTCCTGCACAATCTTCCAGTCCAAGAAGTGACATAAAAGAAATATAAAATTATTTAGAAAACAGATATAAAAGGGAAGTAAAATTTCACAAAGAGAAGATATTACTTTTTCACAAGATGTATTAGAGGCCATTTGGTGGGGAAAAGAGAGGGTATTTGGATTCAAGCTTAATAACGAGCTCACTTCAGAGTGGCAGTGACGGCCACTCCAATAGTACATATGCAAGTGTGAAGGAAGACAATGTGTTTCTATTATGGGTATATCAATGTTTAAAGTAGTGTGTCTCTCTGGCTACTTAGGTGAAATAGCCTGTGCTTTGCATATGCCTTTCAAATCCCACAACAGCTTGTAATATAAGTATTACAGATGGGAAACGAGCACACAGAGCTTAAGAGGCCTCCCCATAGTAGTACTTTCCTAGTATTGGTCTGGATTCCAACTGAACTCTAGCTGGTTTTCTGTACTATACTGTCTTGGTTACTTTTCCTACCTCTTGAGACAAAATAAATGACACTCGAAGTTAAAGAGGGAAAGGATTATTTAGCTCACAGTTCATGAAGCTTTCAGTTCATAAGCAACTAGCTCCAAAGCAGGGTGGCACATGGCAGAGGGGTAACAGTACAAGGCGGCAGAAGACAGCAAAAGCAACAAGATCAAAAAGTGGGGAGAGCAAACATCTTCTCCGCCCTTATTCTGTATGCAGGCTACATGCCCTAGGGTAGGTGTAGCGCTCATACCATCTCCACGCCCTCCTTTTGCACAGGCTCAGGATGTTTCTAAAGTGAGGACCTTGGCCCCTAGCTGAGTCATATAGTTAAACTTCTAAACTTGTCAAATTCATACAATAAATCAATCATTACAACATCCTGGAGCATAAACAGCTGCCCTAGGCCATGTCCTGTATACCCTAGGATGTAGAACTGCTGAGTTACTTAGGTAGGCTTCTCAACTTCTAAGCTAATATAATCTGTCAACCATTACATACACCATTTCCCACAAACTATAAAAGCAGAACTGGCCTTTTTGTGTGAATAGAATTGTTAAAGAGGACTGAGTAACAATAATTTGAAAAGTTATATGGGATCCATCCAATAATAGCATCTTTTTGTATGCTAAGAATTGCAGCTCTTTACTTAATATTGACAACAAGTATAGGAAGAAAATATTGCTATGATTAATCTTATTTCCAGATGAGAAATCTGAAGCACAGGAAAATATATTTCCAGAGCCTCAGAGTCAGGAGTCAGGGTTAGAATTTGGGCTTTTAGCCACTAGGACTGGCTGCCTCTCAGAGGATGGAGGATACTGAATGCTGAAAGGCTGAGGAAAGGGATTTTAACTTCTTTCTGAGATAATAAAGATCCAAGAAGACATTTAATTAGAAATGTAACCAAACCAGAGCTTGTGCTTCAAATAAATTTTCTTGTTGATAATATGTAGTTTAGATCAAAGAGGGAAGAGGCCAACTGAATAATAATTCTCATATCCAGCAAAAATATGAAGAAGGCACAAGCCATTTTGTCTTAAGAAGAAGAAATTCTTTGCTGAGAATACATTGAAGTAGAAAACAGCAGGTGTTATCCGTTATTAGAAGAGAGGAACTCACAGAAGCGCTAGGAGATATTTCTAGTCACTACAGGCAGAAGGATGGCAGCATTATTAAACAACTTAGCCTTGCTGGTGCCTATAATTAAAGTGGAGTAACATAGGAAGTTCTGGAAAATCACAAGTTTTCTTGGTGAGGGTCTTTTTAACTCAGCATGTACCCAGCAGTCTGTCTTGCTTGTACAGGGCAAGGGAAGTTATGTTGTGTGTAACTGGGGATTTATACCCACAAGTTCCTGTAAGAAATACAGACTTGATGACAATTACTCTAATTTCATAAAAAATAGTAAAGGCAAAGAACATCTGGTTCAATGAAATGTGTGCCTTCTCAAGAGATAACTCATGCTGGTGGCTAGTGAAGTACTTTGGTAGTTTCTTTTCTTGCATAATTATTTAATTGAAGACCCCAGAAAATTTGAGATCCCATAAATTACAGTGGTACTTTGGTTCATGAGCTTAATTTGTTCTACAATTTTGGTAAAGATGTCCATATTTGTGTTTGTGTAGGAAAGATGACTGCAGTCATGTTTGTCACTTGATGCAAAGTCTGCAAACAAAAACAAGACATTGCCAAATGCTTCTGTTTGTGAGTCAAATCGCATGCAAGCAAAAGTGTTTGTGAAACTCTGTACCACTGTCAGTGGTTCTGTCAGTCTGCAAAAATTTATCTTGGAGAATTCAGTGGGATGTCTAAGATCTCTGGGAACAAAAGAATAGATATGTATATTCAGATAGAAGGGCAGGTGAGGTGAATATCCTAGTAGTATGCATATGTATTGTGTATTTAATGATAATGACCTCTTAACAACCTTGGGAACAACTGAGACTTGTGAAGACTTTTACTCAGAAGAAACCCTGAATATTGGGCTGTGACTGACTTTCACCTCTCATTTCTTTTAGTAATACCATAATCAGTATTGCGGCAAACACCTTTTAAGTGGTAGAAGGTGTTTAGAAATTTAGATTTACTTTAAGATTCCAGGTCATTGCCAGGAATTCTGCTGAAAATTGAACAAGATCAACCCTAACAGGGAGAATGTAATTAGAGCTACCAAGAACAGCGACAACTTGCTTTAAATGGATGTTCATTAGAGGTTCCAAATTTCATCATCACCAGAATTGTTATCCACCTTAGTGTTTGTATATTTTCTAATTTTCCCCTTCTCTTTGGTCTACTACACTCATGGCTGTAACTTTGTACAGTCCTCATCACCCATTGAAAAATCCATTGTCTTTTCTTTAGACTGGTTGTGAGACTAACCTATAATCTGACCACTAATTACCTTAGTTTTTCTTCAGTCTCTCAAAGTGTGTCAGTTTTTCTCCTATATTCTCTGTATCCCATTTCTTCAGAGTGGAATACGTGCCCTTTTTTGTATACAGGCTGTCTGTCTGCGGGGATACCACCTTGAAAGCACCTGATCTCGTCTGTATATAGGTTGTCACATTACCTTCTACTGCTTCTCCCCCAGCCTTCCTAGCACACCCTGTACACACAAAAATACTGGGTGTCCAGGTCACTGTCTTTTTATTCCATCATAATTCTTAATGTGTTAGTAAACATGAAGAAGATTTATACACTTATATAATATTGTGTATTATGCGTAGACTATTATATATGCACATACATTTGTGTGTGTCTGTGTGTGTAGATATACGCAGAAACTTTGACATTCCATTTCGGCACCCTCCCGCCTTAGTCATAACTACAGTACCACACGCAAACTTTTGATTTTGAAATCCTGCTCTTGGGTCATAACTGAGGTTTCCAAATATTTAGCTCTAATGCTTACTACAACATCTTCATTCTCATCAGGGCCTCGTAACTGCTCCTGCTAACAATTTCTAGCTCTCTGTCACCCAACTTTGTGATTTTTTGCATGGAATATACTCAGTCAGTCATTCAACAAATATGTGTGGAGTTACCCATGTGTGTCAGAAACACACCCTACTGAGTACCCTGGTATGTAGCTTTCTCATCACTGGTAATCGAGCCCACAAATTAAAGGAAGAGAGGTTTTATTTGGTTCATGGTTTCAGCAGGCTCCAAGGCAGGGTCATCAGGGTGGAGGGGCGAGACCGCTTAGCTAGCTCATGGTGGCCAGGAAATGGAGCACAGAGAGCATGGTAAGGATGAAGGGCCCTGGAGCATTGCTAGAAACATTCACTTGCCTCCATCCTTTCCGTGGTCAACACGCTCTTCTAACAAATCATCCTCCATGGCTTTATTCAGTTTTCTACTAATTTTATGTTCAGCCTTGCAACAGCTGAACACAATTGGAAAGACCTCAAATTCTAAGGCAAACACTTCCAATGTACGTGTATAACTACCACTTAAAGTAGTCTTTAGCACTGAAATCTTGTTTTCCTAGTTAATTCAGTTTTCTGATTCCTGAAACTCAGCTTCACCTTCTGTCATCTAACCTCCACCTCTCCATCCTCCTTCAAGTGTGTTCTGCAGTCACCTCATCACCACAGGAAAATGGAGACACAAAGAGGAAAAACGTTAATTCTGTGTGGACAAACCCTCCAGCACCTACACCTGGCTGGCTTGTCTTGTTTTTCTCTCCTTCGAGGGGTGAGCTCTTCCTGAGCCTGTCTGTAGCCACTTTCCACTTCACTTGGAATCCTATGCCTTGTTTTTTATTTTATTTTATTTATTTACTTGTGGTACTGGAATCAAACTCAGGACCTTGTGCTTGCCAGACAAGCACTTATGCCACTGAACTATGTCCCCAGCCCCTCATTTTTTATTTTAAAGAGAATAAAAATAAGAACACAGCATTAAAAATGATACAGAATTTCAAAACGTGATCATAGGAAATCAACAATTGCTGTATTGCATATTGTCATCTTCAGAATAGTTGTTCAGATTACCGGATATAAGCATGCAAAATTGATCAAGGAATTAAGCATTAACTGTTCTTTTCAATAAACCAATAGAAATTAGTAGTACAGTGTTATCTAACTATCTTGTGTATATGTATATATATATATTTTCCCCTTCTTTCTTTTCTCCATTTCCTCATCCCTGTTGTTCTTGCCTTTTGATCAGTTTCCTTCCCTTTCACAGTATCTATTCTACCTTTCAGATTTTAGTTATTCTTTCAGTTTCTTATGCTTGGGAGACAATATGATGTTTACACATGTGGGTCTGATTTATTTCACTTATGAGTATGGTCTCTAGTTCCATCCATTTACCTATAAAAGCCTCAAGTTCATCTTTCTTTATAACTGAGTAATACTCCATTGTATAAAAATACCATACGAGATATCATTTTTGCAGTTTTACTCTTTCCTTCTTTTTCTGCTTACATCAGTATATTAAAAATGCACATCTCTCTTAAATGTATGAAATGCATACAAAGAGAGAGAGGAGAGAGAGACTGAGGTTAAAGAAATACTGTATCAGGGGCTGGTGATATAGCTCAGTGGAATAAGCGCTTGCTCAGCAAG
>PVLD010034109.1:0-12974 GCA_004027595.1 Dinomys branickii | reverse complement strand
CCTGCCCCTTCTCTGACTGGGCGTCCTGAAAAGCAGGTAGGTTTAAAAATACTGCTATAGTTATTTCTGAAAACACAGTCTGTCACATTTGGTAAAAATGACTGATTCATCTTGGAGGAAAAAAATATCTCAAACTGAAAATTCCAACTGACAGCTGTGATAGCAATCCCACCTAGACGAACTCTATGTGGAGTGCTGAGCGCACCGTAGACACAGGGTCTCGTTTGTCCTCGGGACTGGCCCATTTGACAGGTGCTGGTATTGTCATCGCAGTTATAAAAGTGATTCCGCAAAGATGGTGAAAGTGATCACAGGGCTGGTGAGTAAAAGAACAAGGATTGGGGTATGATGTTAAAAAAGTCATGTCATTCCCCAGTACTGTTGAATTTCCCTAGAAATGTAACTGCACATGTGGTCTTCCCCTTTCCTACCTAGGAATCCGATAAGAGACAACTCTGCGAGGGTGTGCTGAACGCCTAACAAGCAGTCTTCATAGCTCAGCTCCCTTTCCTCCGGTGCCCCGACCTCATGCTCATGTGCCTCCAGAGCACACGTTCGTAGGCTGATTCCAGGGCCCTGGCCACAGGCTAAAGAACACCCTGCCCCAAAGCTTCAGCCTTGGAATGGAAGAGAGAAACAGACAGGATAAGATGTGTTGATTTAGTCTGTCTTCAAGGTCTGGATCTAAAATATAAAAACCTGGTTATGATAAGCAGCTCTACGTTCCAGTTTACATTCTGAGCTGAATGGAAAGTCAGTTTCTAGAAGGAGAAAAATACTAAATGCATAGAGTAGCAGGATAAGCAAAGGGGAGAGAGGGAGAGGAGGGAGGGGGAGGCAAGAGAAAGAGAAAGGGCGAGAAGCACAGTCGTATCGATGTTTGTAGTCTGTTGCCATGGCCCAGCTTCATCCGTGACCTGGACACCTCTCACATCATTAAGATACAGATTCATGTTTCGCCATTTGGGGCTACATAACTCTCCGTTATTTGCTTACAAAATAATTGTAACACGTGTAAGTAAAAGAGCAGTTTGCTTCAACTAAGACAAAGCAAATTCTGGGCCTAGCCACTGGGCTCCTCAAGTAAAAAAATATAAAACAAGATCACAGTTTTCCAAGGCCTCTAAACTACTAAAGCAAAACCCCGGGTACTACTAGGCAATAACTAGAAGACGAAAGATTCTATTTATAAACAAATGGAGGAAATAGGCACCTTATGATCATTATTCAGAAAAGAAGCATATCCAAGTCAAACTAAGTTGTTTTACTTTGTCTTTAAGGTTTCAAAGCCCAAACTTTTACCTCTGCAAAGATTTTTCTCTAGTACCTTCAGGTCCACTTAGTGATGAGGTAAGAAAATGCATTATATATTATTTAAATTCCTCCCCGCTTTTGGAAGGAACATTTGGTAGAATCTGCCAATATTCCCTCCCCTAGGACACTCACTTCCATTTCTGACTCATTATCCAATTCCACTTTCACATCATGGCAGCCCTGGCATCTCTGAGATACATTCTAGTGTGTGTCAATGTTGCTTCTTCCGGGTTCTGGGCAAGGCGAAAAGCCGTATTCCAGCGTGGAGAGTCCTGCACCCCTTCTCCCATTCTCCGCCGTCCTCGGGGCCTCCCTTCTCCTCACAGGCGGGGGGGGGGGGGGGGGGGGCGCTTCCCCAGCCTGCGGTGGAGGGCGGACGGAGCTGCAGGAGAGGCGCGGGCTCTAGTGAACAGCTGGGCCCCATCACTTCTCATTGCAGGTCTTGGGGAGATGCGGTTGACAGAGCGATGCACAGAGCCTGTCCCGGTTAATGGCTTCACCGTTCTCCGGCATTATCCCCATCATTAGGAAATTAGGAGGACAGAAGGTATTTACTGTAAAGCTGCCACCTCCCAAGGAGAGATAAATAGAAACTGATAAATGGGCTCTTCTGGTGCTGTTCATCTATTAACCTTCTGCTTCCCAGCTCCGGCATATGCACGCCATCCTGCCATTAATATCCGGTAATTGGCGTGGCAGCGGGCAATACAATCATACCTTTACTGTGAGCATCCCCTCCGTGTGGTGTGCCTGTGCAAGCACACGATTACGGTCATAAGGAAGCTTTGCTAAGCAGCCCAGTGGAAAGACATTAGGCAGTTGTTCCCCAGCTATAACACCAGCCTCCCGCCGTCACTCAGCACTTAACTCTTCACTAGCCTGGGCACCGGCTGCTGACACTAATTTTTCTGCTGTCTTTACATACATTCCAGTGTAGGCCTTACGGGTGCATGAAGCTTTTTGTTTTTGTTTTTTGAAAGTTTCTCTCCCCTAACTTGGAGTTCCTTGGGCGAAAGGGCATAAACTAACCTGGGAATGACTTAGAACCACCTTCTCTGATGGATTGCCTGACTGAAGACAAAAGGGGGTTTCGTCTAGATGGCGGCCACTGGTGACAAATGGGTGATACAACTCGTTTGTCAACAGTTGAAAGCAGAGCTTTATAGCAGGACTTCCTGATGGGGTTCTGTATTCTTTAGCACACTGCTAGATAAGTAATGGGGAGAGAAGATGTTTCTCATTGTTTATTCTCTGCACAACAGAGCAAGAATGAGGGTAATCACCTTAGTCCTTTTGTTAGAAAGACACCACCCTCTGTATTTGTCTGTTCACAGCACATGGGGGTCTTGAAGGAACATGAATCTCAGGAGATCCCAAAAGGGTTCACAGAAAACCAAGGCCCACGAAGAGGGGACCCTCATTCTGTTATCCATCTGCTCACATTGTGGCTGCAAAATGAACATTTGGTCTCTGCTTCCCTGACCTATTTCTCCCCCAGTTAAACTCCAGTGTTTACTACGTGGACTTCACAATATTGACTGTAGTGAGTAGACTGCATCTCAGGATGAAACATGGAAAGCTAAGATGGGTAATTTCTTAAACACATAGGGCAAGTTCTGTAGAATGAATCAAGCTTATCCTCAATATAGCACTAGGAGAAAAAAATAAAATCAAAAGTCAGTTGCAAGGGGGGAGGTGAGGATGGGGAGAGGCAATATCAGCAAAGAGATAAAAAGCAATAAAAAGACCAAGAAGAAAATTACATGACAACCTTATTACTGGTGTTCAGGAACCATAGCCTCTCTGTCAGAAAAATACCAGATCACCCATTTGAGAACTTCATAAAACTAAATGATCAATAGATTATGGCTCTGGCCCTCCTTCCACACAGCATAAAACAAATAATAATATATCCAATAAATATAACAAATAGGGCAATCTTTCCCATCTCCTGCAGACCCTAGACAGAACCTGCCACAAGATCTTTGCATCTCTTGTTCAGGAGGATACTAAGCAGTTTGCCAGACTCCCAGTCAAGCACAGCCTCACCAGCTGTCTTCCCATCATGCACCTTTAGATACAGAGTCTGGACAGAGCCCAGTGATATCGTGCTCCTGAAGGCTTTTATTCTGTAGGAAGACCTGGGGCAAACCCTCTGTCAGTCAGCATTCTTTGAACTAAAACTCTCCAGGCACCAACACCAGCACATACTTTTCATATAAAGACAACTTATAATCAAGGCGCAGTGACAGGCTAAGACAGTGGTACTAATTCTGCCCTATTCTTCACCGTTCCTTTTGTCTGTCAGCCTTTGTATTTTTGTAAAGACCTTTCACAGTCACTCTTCTGTTCAGACCCTGAAACAACAGTCAAGGTATGATATTAGGACCTCTATAGTATGACGGTGTAAACTAAGGCTTAGGAAAGACGGAGCACTTTCCCAGTGCACATATCTAAGACCCCAGTGTTTGTCCCTTTCCAGGGTCACTGTGCTGTTAACTGGTGTGTTCTTTATGTGAGAACAGCTAATATGTGACCACAAAGCAAGAGAGTGGAAATAAGGACTTTGGTATCAGTGACCCGATTTCACTGCCTGCTAGCTAGCAGCACTATCATAAGCAATTTTAAATTCCGCTGAATTTTTCTCTCATCAGTGAGAGGGGATGATGCTAATAACAGCCCTTACTTCACAGATAAATCTCCGTTATAATGTTAGTGTGTAACAGTCTAAAATGCTTCCTCTGACGCATTTCCTTCTCTGTCTTTTTCCTCCGCTTTCTTGTAATAGACACTTTGCTTGTTACTCCTTCAGCCCAGGAAAAGTTTAATGTAAATACATTTTGTAATATTCCAGCTCTTTGGAAATCAGTAAACTAAATAAGATAATGGCAACTCTCTATTTAAATAGAATAAGATGAACCAGAGCAGTTCATTCTTTTGCTATGCCTGATTAATTTTCTTATGATCCCAAGTTATGATCCCATTCAGGAATCAATCTCCTCTTTGTCAAATGGAAAGCATACACAACTGTGTTACAGGTGCTGAATAAAGATTAGTTATAATCAGGCGGGTGCAGTAGTGCATGCCTGTAATCCCAGCCCTCAGGGCTACTGCAAGTGTGAGCCCAGCCTAGGCTACATGGAAAGTTTAGGCAAACTTGGGCTAGATACTGAAAAATCTTGTTTCAAAAGTCATAGGACAAGATTACTTACAATCACAGAGTATATGTGCGCAGCACAAAAGTTTAACACGACGCCTTACAATCAATTCTTTTGTGTTTCCTTCTGTTTAGTACTCGCTTATCACCTCAAGGATTGGTCCACCCTTTCAAGAGTATTCTCAGCTTTGGTATCTCATCTGCCACAACTGTAGCTGACAATTCTAAGACCATCAGTATTTCATTAAGCAAAACTATAGTTCTCCAGAATTTAACTCTCACATTCTCAGGCTCTCTTCATTTGGGATTCTCTGTTGGACAGGATGCTACCTTTCCCCGCCCGTAAACTTTTGGAAATACATGGGAGTGTGAGTGAGCAACATAGATACAAGAACCACAGTAAAAAATCAATTGTGTTTCTACATGCTGGCATTAAATATTCTGCAAAAATAAGAAAATAATCCCACTTATGATAGCATAAAAAAGAGTAACATAGAAATAAATTTATGAAAAAAGTGTAAGACATTCATGCTAAAATTATGCTATTGAAAAAAACTAAAGGACTAAATAAAAAGAAAGATACTCTGTGCTCAGAGACTGGAGATTTTTACACTTTTCATTTGGGAATAATTCCCAACCCAACCTACAAATTCAGTGGAATCCCTACCTATATACCCACCAACTATTTTGCAGCATCAACACACTGATCCTAAAATTCATGTGGAAAGACAAAAAACTAAACAGCCAAAACAACACTACAAAGGGAAAATTTGGAGGACCTACATTTCCTGATTTGGAAACATACTACAAAGCTACAGTAATCAAGACAGCCTGCCACTGTCAAAAGGATATCACATGAATCAATAGAATATACTATAATTTAGATCAAAAAATCATCCCTTACACTTAAGGTCAATAGATTTTTTATGAGGATTCT
Organism: Dinomys branickii; assembly: GCA_004027595.1. Classification (NCBI taxonomy): domain Eukaryota; kingdom Metazoa; phylum Chordata; class Mammalia; order Rodentia; family Dinomyidae; genus Dinomys; species Dinomys branickii. The sequence goes on along the minus strand of PVLD010034109.1, from coordinate 7,566 downwards.
GGGATTACTGAATGAGAAAGAATTTTTTGTAACAAATAATGCTGTACCAAGTAGATATCCACTTGCAAAACAATGAATTTGAATCTTTGTTTTACAACATGGACCAAAAAAATGCCTCAAAATGGATCATATGGGAATTAAAAGTATAAAACTTTTAAAAGAAAACATAAATCTCTGTAACCTTGGATTAGATATCTCACATATGACACCAAATATACAGCTAAAACAGAGAAATAGATCATCAGACTTCATTGAAATTAAAAACTTTTACTTCAACAGAGACTTCATTGTGGTGGAAAGAAAATGCACAGAATGAAAGAACATATTTACAAGTCATATATCTGATAACACAGTTGTGGCTAAAACATAGGAATAACTCTTACAACTTATTATTTTTAAATAATTTTAAAAATAGGCAAAGGATTTGAGTAAAGAGGATATATCAATAGCCAGTAAGTAATAAAAAGGTGCTTGAAATCATTAGACATTGGGGATTACAGATTGAAATCTTAATAAGACATGATTTCTCACTGAAAACAATGGTTGCAATCAAAAGGACAGACCATAACAAATGTTGATGAGGACACAGAGAGACCAGAACACCCTATATTATTGGGAGTGTAAAATTGAACAGCTGCAGTGGAAAAGTCTGACAGCTCCTCCAAACTTAAACATAAGTTTTCACATGACCCAGCAACTCCCTTTTTAAGTATATATCCCAGAAAATTAAATACATGTGTTCACACAAGTTTATAAACAGGTGCTCACAGCAGCATTATTCATAATAACTAAACAATATGTGGAGATGGAGAATATATTAGTGATTTCCGAGGAATGGATAGAATGACACTTTTTTCTGGGGTGATACAATCATCCTGGAAATAGTGAGTTTTCTAAAAGTTTGTAAATTTATCTAAAAACATTGAATGTAATGGTACATGCCTGTATTTCCCAGATACTTGCAAAGCTGGGGTAAGAAGAGCAAAAGTTTGAGTCTAGTCTAGGCAACTTGGCAAGACCTGGTTTCAAAATTTAAAACAACAAAAAAGTCTGTAGGTGTAATCAAAGGCAGTGTATCTGGGTCCCTGGGTTTAGTTCTCCAGAAACACACACACACACACACACACACACACACAGAGTACTGTATACATAGAAAAGGTATTTATGGTATGTGACACATCTCAGTACAACTTTCATTTAAACAAAAAGTTGAGGAATATACTCTACTACTGGAAATTCATATTGGTACCAAATATACTAGATACTATATTCTGAAATGTCATTGAGAATCCCATTTAGTAGACTTTTATAATTGAAACACACTGGTATTTTTTTCTGAGCCATTTATTTCTGAACTTAATTCTCCTCTTTTCTTCTTATTATCACTGTTGTGGGAAATCAGTGTTGTACAGTGGATGAAGCAGCAATGAAGAAATCAGATTTGGATATGAGCCTGGCTTAACTACCAGCAGGTTATTTCACCTCCTGAGTTCCCTTAATCACCTAACAGATAAGAGCGTGATAGTTATTCATATATGTCAGGTTGGCTGGGCTGCAGTGCCTAGATTTGTGGTCAACTTCAGAGTTTCTGTGAGAGCTATTCTAATGAAATTAAAAACAAATCACTTTCCTTCCCCCTGTGAATGGACATCATCCAACCAACTGAAGGTCTGACTAGAACAAAGAGATTGACTTCTCCTGAGTAAAGGGAAATTCTCCACCTTTGTACTTAAACTACTCCAGCAGCAGCTCTTCCTGTATCTCCAGCCTGCCAGCCCACCCTGCTGACCCTAGATTTGCCAGCCACCACAATGATGTGGATCAGGTCCTTACAATAAAGGGCTGCGCACACACACACACACACATACACACACACACACACACACACACACACACACACACATACCCTACAGTTTTGTTTTGTTGGTTCTGTGGAAAAGGAGGACTCATACAGACAGTATGTCTTATCAAGTTTTAAGATCTCTTCCATCTCCATGAGCTGCAGCAACCAAAAGTATACATATGCATACTGAAAGCTCCAGTTGCTTCTAGAGTATTTTGGATGTTCCTTATCAATTGCACCCAAATGATGTAGCAATTTGGTAAGTGTTTAGAGAAATTATACTTGCACTGACACACTTGCCTAATAACTGCTCTTTAAACTTTAGAATGAAGTATAATGTTCCCTGAATGTCTATGTGCTCGAATGCAATAGCAGGTGCTCATATGATTTAAGGCCAGCCAGACCTGTTCAGCCCGGCCAATACAATGACATGCAACCATTTTCTTTTGAGTAAAACAAGGCCTGGCATTCATACCAAGCAGAAGACATGAGTCTTTTTCATTGTCAGTCATAAAGACTAAGTTTTCCTCATTAAAGTATAGCCAATTCTATGCTATTTTATAACTGTCAAGATGTGTGTTGTTCATAGCTTTTCATTTTCTATATATCTGGCAGCCCGAGCTTTTGCCATTTCACAGCTCATTTGCGCCTCCACCAGTGCTGCCGCACTCATTACTGACTTTGGCAAAAGGTTTGGTGAGACAAGCAGTTGATGCAAATGAGATTTTTAGATTATCCATGCTCTCCCTTCCTACCATGACCATGGATAATGAAGAATTGACTGTGCAAAGAGGAAGAACGCAATTAGGCATTAGATAAGGAAGGCATCACACATAAACTCACTAGGAATGCCTTAAACGGATTATCAAGGGGAGAACACTTTGAAAATAAAATGGTTTTTCAAACAAATATTACCTGATGTTTTCTGAAATGACTCCAGATAAAATGATCAAAAACTTATAACAGTAATTCATCTGCCCATTTCAGAGTGAGGAAAACACCTTCATTACTTTCCAGGGCCTAAAAGAAGATACATGGTGATTTACTGAAACTATCAGTAATCATTCCATTCAAAAAGTGTGTATCTGTAGCTTCCTGACTTACAGGGAGGGGCTGCCAGATAGGCACTGAGGAAACGAAGACCGTGAGAGGGAGAATTTCTGTTTACATTTTGGTGAAGCAGATAAGCAAATACTTTAAGTGTAATGGGGCTAATTCTACAACAAGGGAGTTCCTGAAGCGTTAGGAGAGGGGCTCACTTTAAGTCTCACAAGTCAAAGAGGACTTTTTGTAAAAACGCTTCAGTTAAGTGGTTGAAATGATTAAGAGCTAGGTTCCTTTAAAAAGAAAAAGACAATTTTAAACAAAGAAATACATGAACAAAAGCATGAAGAATTAAGAGAAATTAATATTTTGGGGCAACTGTAGCAGTTCAAAATCCTGGTAAAAAAATTCTAATGTGAAACTCATGTAGAATCAGCTAATAAAGAACACAGAGCTGAGGACCAATGGAACAGATTAGAAGATGCAGACACAAACTACAAACACACTCAGCCACCTTAACTTTGACAAAGAGGCCAAACATATTTACTGCAAGAAAGATAGCCTCTTTAACAAATGGTTCTTGAAAAGCTGGTTTTCCACATGCCCAAGACTAAACTAGACCCATGTCTATCACGATACACTAAAGTCAAGATGGATCAAAGATCTAAATATTGAAAAAGAAGCACAAAATCTACTAGAAGAAAAAGTATGTAGAGATCTAGAGAACATAGGGGTAGGCAGAGAGTTTGTGAACAAAACCCAAACTGCACAGGAAGTATTTCAAGGGATCAACAACTAAAATTTCATCCTATTAAAGAGTTTCTGCACATCAAAAAAAGTCACCAAAAAAGGAAGTAGAAAACCCACACAGTGGGAAAAAAAATTTATCCAACAGTCCCTCAAACAAAGGACTTCTGCCTAGAACATATAAAGGACTGAAAAAATCAGGCCCCCCAAATTCAAAGACCCAATCCAAAACGTGGCATCTGAGATGAATACACACTTCTCACATGAAGAAATACAAATGGCAAATAAATACATGAAAAAATGTTCAACATCATTGGTCATTTGAGAAATGCAAATTAAAACAATACAGATATTCCATCTCACCCCAGAAAGAATGGCTATCATCAAGAAATTAACCAATAACAAATGCTGTTGTGTCTGTGGAGAAAAGGAACACTTCTCTACCATTGATGGGAGTGTAGACTGGTAAAAACATTGTGCAAATCAGTATGGAGATTCCTCAAAAAACTAGAACTAGAGATCCCATTTCACTCAGCTATTCTCCTTCTAGGTACTTTCCGAGAAGAATTAAAAACTTCATATCACAACAATATATTTGCACCCACGCTTATAGAAGCACAATTGTCATAGCTAAATCTTGGAAACCCAAATGCCCATCAACTGAGGAATGGATAAAAAATATGTGGTATTTTTCTGTAATAGAGTACTACTCAGCTATAAAGAAGGATAAACTTAAGGTTTTTATAGGTAAATGGATGCAACTGGAGACCATACTCATAAGAGAAATAAATCAAACTCCCATGTGTAAACATCATCTTGTCTTCCTAGTGTAAGAAATTAAATGAGAAAATAAGAAACAAAATGTGTGATAGATATTGAGAAAGGGAAAGAAACTGCTCAAAAGGTGGGGGAAAGGAGAAAAGAAGGAAGGGAAAAGATATATATATATATATATATATATATATATATATATATATACAAGACAGCTAACATAATTATACTACTAATTTCTTTTAGTCCATTGCAAAGATTGATTTGTGCTTACATTGGTTGATTAATTTTACATGCCTACATCTTGTAATCTGAGCAACTACTTTGAAGACAACAGTAGGTAATACATTAACCATTGTTAATTGCTTATTATCCTGTTTTGAAATTCTGTATCATTGTTTTTATCTTTTTCTTTTTAAAATATATAAAAAAGAGAGAGAGAGATAAACAACTCATGGAATTACTTTAGTAACCGTTGCTAAAAAATTTGGGCTTGACCCAGTAAAGATGAAGTACCACTGAAGAATTTTGACTATGGTGTGGTTAAACTAGCATTTTAAATTGATCATCCACAGAGATAATGTGAGTATGTCTGATTCATAAAGAGGACATGAACAAAAAGTCATTGATACCTAAAGCAAGCTAAAACAGGAACATCTTAGCTAAAATAATTAATGCAGGTGAGAATAAAGGGAAAGACTTTGAAACACATATTGTGTAAATTGTCAGAGTGTTGAATAATTGAATACAGTAGGGTAGGGAAAGGAAAGGAGAGGTGCCAGACAGAAAACACAGAAAGGGTGAGGTGATTTGCTGCTTGAAGAGTTCTGTACTGGCACGCTGAGGCATTCAAGGAAAAAGGAAAAGCATGTGTTTACATGTTTAAATGTGAAGCTCAAGTAAAATCATAGAGGACATTCCCTATTTGAGAGACATGCAATGATTATTCAAGTCATGAAAGGAAATGAACCCAAGGAGCTGGTGTGAAATACTGGGTTCAACTTTGACTATGCATTACAGTCAATATGAAAAGACACTGATCCTCAAGCATTGCACAGACCGCTGAAGATGGAGTTCCTGGGACATAGTCGGAGTCCACAGTTACAGTGTTAAGTAAGAATAAAGGTGGGCCCAATATGATAAGCCTAGGAAGAAAACAAGCAAGAAAATAGTCACAACTGAATGAAGAGAAATAAAAATGAGAAAATACAGGGCTTTTTTCCAACTCTTATTTTTATTCACTAGAATAATCATTGTTATATTTCATTTCAGAAATCCCTGAGCGCCACAACAGCATAGCACTGCAAGAGATTAGCTCCTGTTTTGCCAATACAGGATCAATTAGTTGGTTATGCTTCTTTATAAATGGGTTCCAAAAGTTTCATTTCCTCTACAACATCATATATATATATATATATATATACATATACATATACATATATATATATATATTCAATAATTATAAGAATTCTAAGATAAAATCAAAACCCTTTAAAGAATGAATAATTTATTTTTGAGGATTTATCTGTTTAGCAGATTTATTTTCCTTGTGATTTATCTAAAGGACAATGTGCTAGAGGATGGGTTAGAACCTGATGGTACTTATATATGAAAATTTAAAATTTAAAGCATACATACACACACACATATATTTAGAACATTCTACCCCAAAAGTATCAATGTATGTTTGTTTACCCAAAAGTTATATTAGAGTTTTATTGATTGAGGCAATATAAAAACACCATTCTTGGATGCAACTGAAAATGTGATTATGACCTCTAACAATGGTAATTTAAGTATTAATTTCCATCTATCTCAGCAACTGGCAGCATCCATCAATTACAACATTAGCTGCCCAGTGATCGCAGCTGCAAAAAATGGAATTAATGTTTAAGCCACTGTCATTCACCTGAAATTTTACAGTTCTAATTAGTGAGCCAGGAAGCCCGTCAACAACTAAATGTCCAGTGACTGGCCTGCAAAGACAGACTTTCCTGATACGTGCCCAGACTTGCTCACCCAGCATTGCTGTGTCATTTCTTTTTTTTTTTTTTGGCGGTACCGGGGATCGAACTCAGGACCCTGCGCTTGCTAGGCAGGCGCTTATTCCACTGAGCTATATCCCCAGCCCCTGCTGTATCATTTCTTCGTAGCTCAGAATTCACACTGTCCAAAAAGATCCTATGAGCCCTGCCCCAGTCTGCAGAAAGTGGTTCGCACTCCCTTTTACTTTATGCCACTGGCTTTTCCAAATCCTCACATAGCAATTATTTATTCATTTGCTATAACTTTAAAGAAAACATTCATAGGTGTCAGACACTCGGCTAGGCATTGTGGATATACCAATCAGTACTAGGAAGAGGTCTTTGATCTCAAGACACTTACATTCAAAATAAGATAAACACCTTGATGGACATCAATAAATAAAAGAAGAGAATATCATTTTGACAGGTTCTTTGAAAAGAATCTATGGAAAACTGGGTTAAATAGCCCTAAGTTTTTGCAGGCTGATCAGGCCTGCAATCTCCCAAGTGAGTGGATGATGAAGGCTTAAATGAACGAGACAATGGAATATGATTTCAGGGCTTCCAGGAGGGACTAACTCTTACAGCTTCAAAATTTTCTGCGTTTAGCCAAAGACTTCTCCGGGCAGCCCGTATTTATTTGGTTTTCAAACAGAGGAAGAGGAGACTCAAGAAAACACGGGAATCTCACAGGACCTTGGGAGAATTTTCCCAAGTAGTGAATTATGTCAGTCAGGAGAACTGCCTTGTCTTTGGGTGTATTTATTGTGGGAGTGTGGAGTCTCTCTGCAGGAGACTGCAGGCACAAGTCTCCTGTGGCTGATCGGTTGGCCCAAGTAGTGAATTATGTCAGTCAGGAGAACTGCCTTGTCTTTGGATGTATTTATTGTGGGAGTGTGGAGTCTCTTTGCAGGAGACTGCAGGCACAAATCTCCTGCGGCTAACTGGGGTCGGAGCCAGACGCCTTTAGCTGCGGTCTTATCTTGCCAGAAAGGTGCCTGAGTTTCAGACCACTCACAAGTAAACGCAGAAAGCCGATTGGTTAATATTGAATCCTGCTCAGAGCCACTTTATAATGGTCCCCAACAGAATCTAAACAATCACCTGACTGAGAGTGAGAAGCTACTTTAGGCTCAG
>PVLD010034108.1:0-12977 GCA_004027595.1 Dinomys branickii | reverse complement strand
AATTTGTGGGTTTTCTTTTTACTTTGCTGGTGATTTCTTTAGATGTACAAAAACTTTTCAGTAGGATGAGGTCCCAATTATTGATTCTTTGAAGTGTTTCCCTTGCAGCTTCGTTCTTGTTCATGAACTCTCTGCCTACTCCTATGTCTTCCAGATTTTTACCTACTTTGTCTTCCAGTAGGTTTAGAGTTTCTGTTTGTAAAACCAGTCTTGACATCATTTTGATCAGCTGGAATGCTGGGTGGAAGCCTGACCTTAATTCTAATGACACTTATCTATAAGCCAACTTAAGTTATAGACAAATATTCCTTTTTACCAAGATGGCACTGAAGATGAATAAGGAAGGTCCTGCCCCTCCCAAAGCTGAAGCCAAAGCAAAAGCTTTGAAGGCCAAGAAGGCCGTGTTGAAAGGCATTCACTGCCACAAAAAGAAGATCTGAATGTCACCCACCTTCCGCCGTCCCAAGACACTGCAGCTCCAGAGACAGCCCAAATACCCTTGGAAGAGTGCCCCCAGAAGAAGCAAGCTTGACCACTATGCTATCATCAAACACCCCCTGACCACAGAGTCAGCCATGAAAAAGATAGAGGACAGCAACATACTCGTGTGATTGTGGATGTCATAGCCAATAAGCACCAGATCAAACAAGCCGTGAAGAAGCTCTGTGACACTGACGTGGCCAGGGTCAATACTCTAATGAGGCCTGATGGAGAGAAGAAGGCATATGTTCAGCTGGCTCCTGATTACAATACTTTGGCTGTTGCCAACAAAATTGGGATCATCTAAACTGAGTCTACCTGGCTAATTATAAATATACAATTTTTTTCTCCATTAAAAAAAAGTTACAGACAAATATTTTAAAAATCCAAAAAGGCAACAAGAGAAAATTTGTTGAGCTTAAATAAGACAGGTGTGAGTATGGTAACCAGTTATAGATTGGATAGACAGACAAACACACAAAAAACAACTTCTTTATAAAATCAGAGCCACTCAGATGTATTTGGCCCATTTGAATTTTAACAACACTTTTACAGCTTTTAAGTTTGCAACTAGAAATAGAGTAGTCAGAACTTTTTATAGGTCAATTAACAGAGAGCTTTTCTAATAAGAATCAGACTGAATAAAAACCTTTTACTCATGATCTATATTTTCTCCTATATTTTAATCTGTTTTGTTTTGTTTTGAGGCAGAGTCTCACTACGTAGCCCACACTGGTCTTGAGTTCATGGCAATCCTCTTGCCTCAGCTTCTTGAGTGCTGGGATTACAGACATGCATCACCACACCCAGTTCCTGTATTTTATTTTTTCTTAATAATTGTGGCAACTCAATGCTTTCTTCTTTCATTTAGCCTTGGACTCAGTCATCTCGATACCTTCTGTCACCTACTCAGAACTCCTTTTCTTCTAATAGTGTTTGTGGGGTCCCCCTATATGTAATATTAACATAGTTGTGTTATTATGCAACATTTAACATAGTCCAGGGCAGCAATGAATTTTCATAAGATTCAGTCCCTACATCTTGACAAGCTTTTGAATAATTTCCAGCATTTTTTGTGTTGACTGCCCCAAGAGCCTGTTTACAGTCCTTATTTGAATTCTCAAAGGGAATTGTAACACTGTAATCTCATCTGCTTGTGAATGAGCAACCTGTCTATAGACTGCCTCCTGTAATCTAGCAGGGAACTGAGCAGAAGGCTTTGGGGACCCCTGTAGAATATGTAAAAAGACTGAACTAGAGCGCCCTCTTTGGGCACTGTAGCCAGCACAGCTTTCATAACAGCCTTTCCAGCTGCCATATTTCTGCCAGCCCGTTCTGGGGCAAGCTCCTGTAGCTGCATATTAAAATGGAGATATTGCCCTGCCAGTAAACGGGAGCGGACAACATGACTAATATCTTGCAGGGCCATATACAGAGCTCCTAAAATGGACTCCAAGAGCCCCAGTTTAAAGGGTCCCTTTACTCATGTGATCCTCCCATGACAGTCTTCTGAGTAGCTGGGACCATACACACGTGCCGCCACAGCCAGTGTCACCAAGGGCTGCAGAGAGGGGGAAGCTGCTTCCCCGCTACAGGGCTAATTGCTGGCACAGTGTGGTCACTTCATTTCACCCAGCCTAGATCCTGTACCCCTGAGGGGGATCATCTAAAAATTCTGGAGGTGCAGTCTAAGCAAGAGTCTCCTTACTTTCTTCCTGATTTTTCCTTTTTCCCTGATCAGGGGGAACAAAAGCAGTTGTGGCAATCACTCCAGCACACAAGGGTTCCAATATGGATTTCACCAAATTTCATGTTGAAAGAGTGTCAGGGCAATCAGTTGTCCCCCAGAATTAGAGATAGCTAGTTAGGTAAAAATGTTGTAGGCAGTCAGAGAGAGCTGGGTGCTTGAGGGAGTCAGTGTAGGAGATGAGAATGAATCCAGACTGTGACTGGAGGCGTATCTGAAGAAGGTGAAAGTCACAGTGACTGGATTACACACTTCTGTAAGGGGTAAACAGAAGCTTGACAGGATTGATATCAGCCTTTTGAGATTTCCCATTACCTCGTTAGGGGTGGGCCATCCTCTCCCACCAACTAAGACTAAAACTAAGACCACTCACCACTTAGACTACTGAGACAAAAGACAGGACTAAGACTATAGATTATTGACCAACATTAATGGTGTCACCCATATGTCCTTGCTACTACTGGATCAATATCACCTAAGTGGCTACCCTCGCAATCTTATTGGTTTATTATAATTTTGACCCATGTTGTACCCACCTCATGATTTTTCTCTGTAAAACTTCCTTTGAGAAGTGGGGTCATTGGCAACCCATTTGGGACCCTCTCCTGTCTCTCATGAGCTATTCCTATTCCCCATTCCTTTGTCCCCAATAAATTTTCCTACTTTTAGCATCCATTGTTCCTTAGAATTCATTCTTCGACTTTGGGGAACAGGAACTCAGCATATCAGACATCTAGCATTTCCCGTGTCATCTGGGAGGTCTCACTAAGATAGTTGGAAGAAGGTAGGAGTTTGATTTTGTTTCATGGCACCCCTAAAATATTTCAAGTGGACCCTATATTGTGGTTCCCTTAAGTATTCAGAATTGTCCTCCTTTACAAAGACGATGCTCAAAAATCAACCGCATTCCTGTACACAAACAACAAACTCACAGAGAAAGAAATTGGGGAAACGGCACCCTGCACAATAGCATCCAAAAAAAAAAAAAGAAAGAAAGAAATACTTTGCAATCCATCTAACAAAGGAAGTAAAATATCTATATATTGAAAATTACACTTCTCTGAAAAAGGATGTCTAAAAGGATATCAAAAAATGGAGGGCTGGGGATATAGCTCAGTGGCATAAGCACCTGCCTGGTAGGCACAAGGTCCTGAGTTCGATTCCTCTTACCAAAAAAAAAAATCAATTTGAAAGGGTATAGGTGATAAATCTTCCTGGCATTGCCTTTACTTCAGCATCAATTAAAAATAACACCAGATTAAAAAATAAAAAGTAGCAGTATTTATGCCGGGCATGGTGGCACATGCCTGTAATCCCAGCACTTGGGGGGCTGAGGAAGGAGGAGCATTGCAAGTTCAAGACCAGCCTGAGCTATAAAGTGAGCTCAAGGCCAGCCTGAACTGCGTAGCAGGACCCTGTCTCAAAAAGACAAAATCAAAAAAGGGAAAGATGTCCCTTGCTCATGGATAGGAGGAACCAACATAGTGAAAATAGCCATACTCCCAAGGTTAGTGAACAGATTGAATGCAATACCAATCAAAATATCATTAGCATACCTCACAGAACAAAAGAAAACAATCCTAAAATTCATATCTAGCATGGCAAAAGCAATTCTGGGCAACAGGGGTGAGTCAGGAAGCATTATAATCCTTGACTTGAAATTATACTACAAACCTACTGTGATAAAATCAGCATGATACTGGCGAAAGAAAAAAAAAACAGATCTGAGAATCAGTGGAACAGATTACAAGATGCAGACAGAACTCCAAACACACTCAGCCACCTTATTTTTAACAAAGGTGCCAAACACCTTCACTAGAAGAAAGAGAGCCTCTTTAATAAATGATGCTGGAAAAACTAGCTTTCCACATGCAGAAGACTAAAACTGCGCCTATGTCTGTAACCATGCACTAAGCTAAAGTAAAAAAGAATCAAAGTTCTAAATATTAAAACAGAAACACTAAATCTACTGGAAGAGAAAATAGGTAGAAATCTTGAAGACATAAGTGTAGGTAGAGACTTCATGAACAAAACCCAGACCATTCGGGAAATACTACAAAGAATCAACAACTGGGTTCTCATCTTATTAAAAAGCTTTTCCACAACAAAATAGATCACTGACAGAGTGAAAAGACAACCTACAGAGTGGGAAAAAATTGTAGGCAGTTGTCCCTCAGACAAAGGGCTTATATCTAGAACATATAAAGAATTTTTAAAAAAACTCAGACCCCCCCCAAATTTAAAGACCCGATCCAAAAATGGGCATCTGAGATCAATATACACTTCTCAGATGAACAAATAGAAATGGCAAATAAATATATGAAAAAATGTTCAACATCATTGGTCATCTAAGAGATGCAAATTAAAACAATGCTGAAATTCTATCTCACTCCAGAAAGATTGGCTATCATCAAGAAATCAACCAATAACAAATGCTGGAGGGGCTGTGGGGGAAAAGGTACCCTTCTCCACTGTGGGAAGTGAAGACTGGCGCAACCACTGTAGAAATCAGTATGGAGATCACTCACAAACTAGGAATAGAGCTCCCATTTGACCCAGTCATTCCTCTACTAGGTATCTTCCCGGAAGAACTTAAAACATCATACCACGGCAACATACGTGCACCCGTGTTTATGGCAACACAATTTATAGTAGCTAGATCTTGAAAACAACCCAAATGCCCATCAGCTGAAGAATGGATAAAAAAGACATGGTCTTTTTATACAACAGGGTACTACTCAGCCATAGTGAAAGATAAACTTGAGACTTTTACAGGTAAGTGGATGCAACTTGAGGCCATAGTATAAGTGAAACAAATCAGACTCACATGTGTAAACACCATACTGTCTCCCTGGTGTGGGAATCCAGAGAGTAAGTAAAGTCCAAAATGTACAATAGATACTGTAAAATGGGAAAAAAAAACTGTTCAAAAAGAAAGATAAACTGGGGTAGGAGAAAGGAGAAAGGCAGGAAGAGAAATGGGAAAAAATATAAGATAGTTATCCTACTAGTTTCCCTTAATTCCTTGGAAAGGAGGGTTTGTGCTAATATCATTTGGACAATTTTCCATACCTATATCTTGTACTCTGAGTAGCTACTTTGATTATAACAATGTGCAATGTATTAATTATTATTACTCTTCTATTATTTGTTTTAAAATTTTGCTTTATTTTCTTTAAAACAATAAAAAATTTGTCACTCTTGTATTTTATGTCTTGTCTTTAGAAATTGCCTTGGCCTTCTCTCCTTTATGCACTGTCTTTTGTCAAAATAATGACAACTTTTTTTTTTTTTGTCTTTTTGAGACAGGGTCTCGCTATGCAGTTCAGACTGGCCTTGAGCTCACTTTATAGCCCAGGCTGGTCTCGAACTCACAACAATCCTCCTGCCTCAGCCTCCCAAGTGCTGGGATGACAGGCGTGTGCCACCATGCCCAGCTAATAATGACATCTTTAAGTTGAGAACATGGGAAGGTCATGATGCTTCTTTAAGTGGACATTTTATGCCTGTTTTGTATACATTGCATTTCAGGTATTTGCTCAATTTATTGATGTTCCTTGCTTGACTTGTTAGATAACAAGGTAGGGTAAAGTAGTATTAGACCACCCCCTCATGGACTTTGACATAAAATACTATAAAATGTGTGTTTTTATGTCTTTTTATTTAACTCAGGCTTTTATCTTATGCTTATAGAACTTTAATAAGCAGTGGTCACTCTACAAACTAGTTAAACGCACCTAGAGCAGCTGCCACTCTTAAAACAGAGGACAGGCTTTTCCAGCTCCTTCTAGTGAATCCTCAATGAAGCCAATGGTCACTGGAATGTTGACCAGACATGCAGCTGGATTCTTTTTCAGTGACCTGTCTCTGGTTGCATGGATCACTGGAAACTGAGCGGTCATAGCCAGGGTTATTCCTTGGTGGATACCCAAAGATTCCTCATTGAAACCTGAGTCCCTACAGCCCAACTAGGTAACCAGTAGAAAAATCTCTGCTTATCTATTCTCCCCACCTGCACTCCTCAGTGAGATGAGAGATAACTCTCTCAGTGAACTGGTAACTTTTGTCCCAGAGTAGTCAGAGACAAAGCTGTTAGTGCCCTTTCTTAAAGGCTTTTTTCGGAGTTGAGCTATAGGTTCAGACTTTGCTCTGCTTTTATGTCAAAAACTCCAGCTTTTCTCCAGCTTGCTGGGAGTTAGTTTAGAACGACCTTGTTGTTAGGCCATGCCTCCCTCCAGAAACCAGGCTGAGGCAGCTTCCAACAACGGTTTGCTTTTTATGGAGAAAAACAGCTACCACAGGAATAATTTACATTTGTGCCTTACATGTGCTAAGAGTAAGAAAGAGATTTTAGTCAGCATTTCTCTTCTTTCCTGTGCATGTAGAAGACTGATAGATTTGCCTTTACTAATATGTGAATTATAGTTAGTAGGTGATGTGACTAAGCTTAACTGCAAGCTTCAGAAATGTAGAAACTTTGGAATGAACTTTTAAAAAGGGTAATCCAGGCATGGTGGCACACTCCTTTAATCCCAGCACTTGGGAGGCTGAGGCAGGAGGATTGCTGTGAGTCTGAGGCCAGCCTGGGCTACAAAGTGAGTTGAAGGCCAGCCTGAACTGCATAGTTAGACCCTGTCTCAAAAAGACTAAATAAATAAAATAAATAAATATTTAAAAAGGGTAGCCTTGTCTTACTGCTAAGCAAGGTTGCCTAGGTGATTAGGTAGCTAACAGGAATGTCTTGGAGTCTTCTTTACCTTAGGGCCAAGGCAGGACTTTTCTCCGTGTTATTTTTACCTATCTCTAGAGGTGATCTCTTTCAGGCTAAGAAGTGCTCCAACTTCTTCCAACTCACTCTTTGGTATTTGCCCTCTTTTTCAAAGAACTAGAAAATAGTGGTTAAGTACTAACCAATACTTCCTTCTTTAAAGATAGCTGTTACTGCTGAAATAAATAGTAATTGTGTTTTAAAAACATTTACGTATACCAGGCATGGTGGTGCACGCCTGTAATCCCAGCACTTGAGAGGCTGAGGCAGGAGAATCATTGTGAGTTTGACACCAGTCTGGGCTACAAAATGAGCTCAAGGCCAGCCCAACCTGCATAGAGAGACTGTGTCTCAAAAAGACAAAAAGACCAAAAAAAAAAAAAAACCTATGTGAGTAAAGATAGGCTTTCCTAGGAAGATAAGATAGTGCACCAGTACAATGGTGGATGGATAGTCTGGTTGAATTTATCTTCTGGGTCTCCAGACAGCTGCTACCTGCCCTGGAGTGGAATCAACTCAGGGGAGACCTTGAAGGTACTACAATTTAATGGAAATTAAAGGGATGCTGATTTTTTTCTTTTTTGCATTTTGCTAGGGTGTTCAGTGTCAAAATCTTTTACTCCTTTGGAATGTATTCTTATTTTTGTTGTTTGTTTTTGTGGTACTGGGGATTAAACTCAGGGCCTCATGCATGCTAGACAAGCACTCTATCACTGCACTACAATGCCAGCCCCTGGAATATATTAAGCGCTGGAGGAAATTCAATGCTCACATAGTGAAAAAGAGCCGTTTACTCTTTTTCCGTACCCACGCATGACTTGCCTACCCCTGAGAGCCTTGATGGAATGCAGAGGGAAGTCCTGATTATGATGCGATTTCACAACTTGTATTATACAGTAAGAAAGAGAAGAAATGGTCAAAATTATCCTCTTTAGACTTACAAGATAATTCTTATTTGTGTTCAAATAACCACAGGAAAACCAGACACCTAGCTCTGACGAGATCCTCTATGACTGAGGCTGAGGCTTCTCTTCCTGGACCTGTGGAACCTGAGGATGAGGTTTCCAAGACAACCTTAATGAAAGCCTGACTCACTGAGTCTGAGACGTCCATGCTTGCCATAACTAAAGCCTCCATGAGGCTGGATCTATCCTTTGCTAATTTTGTTTAAGGTCCTCAAGTACAATACCCCTTGTGGGAAGATAGTGGGGAGTTTAGAACTACCTGTGTTATAAGTGCTTTTCTCTCAGTGATATAAAACACATCAAGGAGATCTAGGAAAGTTCTCAGGTGACCCTGATAAGTACATTGAGGTCTTTAGAGGACTTACTCAGACCTATAAACTAGATTGCGGAGATGTAATGTTACCCTTACTAATGAGACACAATGGGTGCAGAGATTTTCTTAAGTATAGGCTACAGATGCCCGGGGATACATATTTTCAGAGTGGGTTTAAGTAGAGCCTAGCATTGTAGGGCATTGCTATGGAGGGAAATTACCTAGGTGACTGATAAAGAACCCCAAATGTCCCAAAACTTCTTTAACCTAAGGCCAAGATTTCTTCCGGAGCATTACTTGTCCCTGGAGGTGATAGATCTCTTTTGCAGTCTGGGATTTTAGGAATATTTTATTCAGAGCCATTTTTTAGAAAGTAAGCCCTAAAACAATGTAGTTGGAGCACTTTTATTTTATCTCTCACCTTTTTTTTTTTTTTGGTACTAGGCATCAAACTCATGATCTCGTACTTGCTAGACATGTGCTATCCCGCGGAGCTACATCCCTGGCCATCTCTTTCAAAAGGTTAAAAAGTAGTCATTCAGGTGCTTTGCTTATTGATTTAATTTTCTGTTTGGCAATGCAGTTGAAGTCAATCAAGCTTTTGTCTCTGAAGGCATGTTTTGCTAAGGCTTAAAGACTAACCCTGGAAAAGCTCTTGATCTTAATTGTCTTTCCATACTTGAAAACAATTAGGATTTAGTTCTTGTGCCATACTTAGAGCCACTCTTCTGTCCCTTCTCTGCTCTCCTGCCCCCCAAAATTAATGCAGTTTGCAACAGTGTTTGGTCCAAGATGATTCTCCTCCATAGCTGCTCAGTCTCAGGAACAAGTTTCCAAAATAGTGAGTTTCCCCTCCCTGGGACCTTCATTTATCTCCAGGACATATTAAAAAGAAACTGCTTTAGATTTAATCCTAAAATGCTCAAAGAATGAATGCAGAAGTTTTACTCCAAATTTATCTGCCTTTTATTTCTTTCTTTTTTTTGTTTTGCAGTACTAAGGATCAAACTCAGGACCTTGTGCTTGCCAGGAAGGCACTTGTGCCACTGAGCTATATCCCCAGCCCCTGTCTTTTATTTCATAGGTAGAACTCTTGCTTCTCTCTCCCTCTCAAGATTAATGCTGACAGATTTTTATAGCACAAGGCAGGCTGACTGATTTTTATAGCATGGATGACTTCACTGATAGAACAAAACATTCCTAGATGACCTTAAGAGTTTAATAACAGCTTTAAACAGAAACAGGTATGAAAGAATAAACACAGCCTCTGTCGCAGAGAACTACCTCTCTTGTCATGATTTCTCTCCAGAACATCCTGCCAGTGTGGCCGCTATTCCTGGAGATGTACTGACTGAGGCTCTGTAAAAGGAAGGCCTATAGCTAGGTATGGCCCAAGGGTCACAGGGTCACAAGGAAGAGGGCCCAGGTGCACAGTATGAACAGCTAACTCAGCTCTGGCCACATCCTTGCACCTCCAATCGGCTACTTCTGGCAGTGGGTGGGGTGAAGTCTAACTGACACCTTAGACTGGGCACAGAGCAAGAGGCATAGACAGAGATGTTTTCTTTCCCCTTGTTTCTTTTTAAAATAGGACAAAACTGTCATAGGTAGACATCTGTAGTAGGGCAGACTGGAGCCATGGCAGGCCTTCTTCCTTCTGTCTGGAATTCATACTTAGCTTCAAAGTGTACCACCTAGTCTGTTTCTAGACCCAAAACTGGTCTGCACATCCCCCCTGGAAATAGTTAAAATTACCTTTAACAGTCTGTTCCTTTAGAGGACATGTGGCTATCAAAATAGCAGTTTCGGCTATCAGCTGTGACTATCAAACAGCTATGTCTATCGAAGCAACAGTGAGAAGTCTGTATAGCTGGGTATTTCAATCAGGTAAACCATAAGCATAGGGCCCATCTTTAAAAAAAGCCTTTACTTTCCTAGGTGTAAAAGGTTTTTATTCCTTCTGATTTTTTTTTTTTGTCTTTTTGAGACAGGGTCTCATTATGCAGTTCAGGCTGGCCTTGAGCCTTCTGGTTCTTATTATAAGAGATCTCTGACCTATAAAAAGTTCTGGCTAGTCTATTTATACTTATAAACTTAAAAACTTCTTGGCCAAATAAATCTGAATGTCCTCTGGTCTATTAACAATTTTCTTATGTGTGACTGTCTGCTCAATTTGCGACTGGTTACAATGTATAACAGGTTTTGTTTGAGCTCAACACTTTTTTCATCTTTTTGCTTTTTAAGATTTTTGTATTTGTCTACAATTTAAGTTGGCACATAGATAAATGTCATTAGAGTTAAGGACATGCTTCCACTCAGGTTACGAGCTGATTAAAATGATGTCAGGACTGGTTTTACAAATGTAACACATATTTTTGTTTATGTACAATAGCTTGAGAGTCTTTCATTGGTCAAGAATGATATGTTAAAAAAAAAAGAATGATATGTTAATTATTATGATCTGGTTCTCATAGGTCATCTGAAAAAATTGTTAAGATAATTAAATTGTGACCCCTAAGGCTTAAGAAAACTGCTGGACAGGACTCCCCTTGGTGATTAAAGGAGCATCTGCCTGGAAGCATTTTTCTTCCAGTATTTGTTCGCTAATGGGACCTCAGTAATTTCCATAGTCTTATGGGAGGCATGTATATCCAGTAAGGTTTTAATAAAATGTGCTCTTGATACAAAACTAAGTTAAAAGACTGGGGTTTTCATATAGCTGTGACAATCATTCTTGCTAATTTCATGGTATACTAAACATCTTCATGACTTCCAGATGTACAGGTCTTCCAAGATGTAAAACCAGAATTGTTTATGATGATAACCTTTTCTTTTAGATTGATAGCTGCCTTTCTCTTGTGCTCCAGCTGCTTGTGATGAGGTATATGTCAAGACAGCATGAAATTACCAGTCAATGATAGTTTTTTAAAAATCTATGTGATGTGTATGTTATATATGTGTCACTACACTCAGATGCTCAGGCACTGAGCAGTCCAAACAATGTGGCACACTAAAATTTAAAGGCCAGGCATTACAAACTTCAAAGGTACATTTATAGACGGGTGCATTTTCCTTGGATATAAATTCTTGAAGGATAACAAATTAGGTGAGAGTTTCTTTGCGTCATTTAATGTCTTCTGATCAGATGGAGAGTTTTCAGTAAAAAGGCTATTCCCTCCTAAGATGAACACTTAAGTGTGTTGCAAGGATAATGTCATGACTGTCACGCTGAAATAATATGTATGGCTCTTGATTTCAAATTTTCTCTGTAAAACTATATAACTGTTGTCTATTTTGTTTTGTTTTGTTTTGTTTTTTTCTTTGGCGGTACTGGGGATTGAACTCAGGACCCTGTGCTTGCTAGGCAGGCGCTTATTCCACTGAACTATATCCCCAGCCCCTAACTGTTGTCTATTAACATTCTGCAGGGATTCAACTACTAAAACAACCATGGTTGGTGAGGAATAACAGTCCCCTGGTTATTTCATATATTTCAAAGTGTTTGATATTCAGATGAGATTATAATAGTTAAGCTCACTGCTCCTTCTGCAGTACTGATCTTCTCTTCTGGGTATTCAACAACTGAAGGTTAGAGACTAAAACACAAAAGGTAACTGGAATATTAAGGCACCAATATTTTGGTCCTGGCCCTCCAAGATCAAAGAAGACCCAAGACATGAGGGAATCTTTTCTCTAGGTTCCTACATCTTTGATGAGTCACCCAACCTCCTGAGCAGGGAGACTGATGGTCCCCAAAGGAGAAGGACAGTGTGCCAGAAGAGAGTTAGCAAAAAGAAGATGTCTTCCATGCTTTCACAGAAAGCAACATAGTCAAGCAAGACCATGACCTATCCTGCCGACTGACACAGATGACCTGAAAGGCTTTGCATGTGGTTCCAAAATTAATGCCTTTGGAGACTTGATTGACCTTGATAGACAAGAAGAGGTTAATTTTGATTAACACAGGTCTCACTTTAAGTTGGATTTAAACACTCAGCAGAAAAATATAACCAAAAGATGTATAAAATCAATATCATAGTAATAAAAGCTATAAAAAGCAACTCCAATTACTGACACCTTCTGGCAGCTTCCCCGCTACACTGGTAGCTAACCACTGTTGTGGTCCACTAAGGAAAACTAAAATAATACTTATAAAAGCTCAGCAAGAGTTTTTAATTTTTATGTATGTATGTATTTATTATTATTATTATTTTTTACTTTTTGAGATAGGGTCTTGTTATACAGTTCAGGCTGGCCTTGAGCTCACTTTGTAGCCTAGGCTGTTCTCGAACTTGCAGTGATCCTCCTACCTCACCCTCCCAAGTGCTGGGATTACAGGCATGTGCCACCACATCCAGTTTATTTATTCATTTATTTATTTATTTTTGTACTGGGAATCAAACTCAGGACATTGCACTTGCCAGGCAGGTGCTTGTGCTGCTGAATAATATCCCCAGCTCAGCAACAGTCTTTAAATCCCTTAGCTAAAACTGTCCTTCAAAACCACTGAAATCTCCTCCTTACAGCTAAAGCTAGAGGGACTTATGACAAGAAGTGAGACTTATAGATAACCCCCATTAGTTGAGGGGTCTAGGAGCCAACTGGTTACAATCACTATTCCAGTCCCCTAAGAGCCATTTCTTCCGTTCCTTTTTTTTTTTTTTTCCGGGACCGGGGATCGAACTCAGGGCCTTAGTGCTTAGC
>PVLD010034107.1:0-12984 GCA_004027595.1 Dinomys branickii | reverse complement strand
TTAGTTGTGATTGTACTATTTTCTATGATAAAAAAAAAAAAAAAAGAAATTAGATTAGAGTCCATAATCAATTTATTAAAAGTAAGGTATATTATTTTATTTAACCTGGGTAAATCTGACTCAATTGTTTCAAAGGCCCCAAAAACAGACTGAGAGAAGAATAAATTCCACCTGTGGACAGTTTCTTCACACTAGCCCTGATAGCTTCAGGCTGTTCTTCCTGCTAATAGCCTGCCATATACATTGTGGGCTTGTTTTGACAGCCCCCACAATTATGTGAACCAGATTCTCTGTTAATAGAGAGCTCCTACTAGCTATGTGTCTCTGTTTGAACCTTGGCTGTATGGCAGCCTTAAGACTATGCCTCTTACCCAAGACCCATGCCCCTCTGCAGTGGCTGGCTCTACCTGACTCTCCACTCTGTAACTGCTTCTGGCCTGAGGATAGTAACAGTTTAAATTATTGTCCCATTACATACTCCATATTTGTACATAGTCCCTGTGTGAGTTGACTATCCCTGAATTATCCTACCTTGAGTGTACTGTTTCTTCTTTTTGTTTCATTAAAAAAACTTTTTTACTGGAATATGCTTGTGATGCATGAGAAATACATCCATCATGGAGAATTGGTATGTCTACATATCACACCTTGATCTGTTTTATTTCTCCTTCCTCTCTGCTTCCTTCCATTGCTTTCTATCCTCAGATGTTCTTGCTGTCTCCTCAGTCTATTTCTCATTTCATATTATCTCTCTTTTATTGTGTCCTTTATATATTATTTATACTTTGAGCTTCTCATATAAAAAAAACCATGAGACATTTAAACTTCTGTATCTGACTTATTTCACTTATTTTGCAGTATGGTCTCAAGGTGTATGACCCAAATTTATCCTTCTTTATGGCTGAGTAGTACTCCGTTTTTATACATACCACATTTCTTTTATCTCTTCATCTGTTGATGGACACAGAGGCTGCTTCCAGGATTTAGCTCTTATAAGTTTTGCTCTAAACATGGGTATGCATGTATCACTAAAATGCAATGTCTTTAATTCTTTGGGAAAGATATCCAGAAGGAATATAGCTGGGTGAAATGGATTTTCCCATTTTAGTTTGTTGAGAACTCTTCATACTGATTTCCATTTTGGTTGTACTAGTTTGCAGTCCTACCAACAATGTAGAATCTTTTTCCCACAACCTTACCAGAGTGTTTTTTTTTTTTTTCAGTTTTTAATGATATTTGTTCTGACATAAAATGAGATCTCAGTGTTGCTTTGATTTGGATTCTCAAATCTCCATAGGTGCTGAATTTTTTTTCATGAACTTATTGGACATTTTGTACTCCTTTTGAGAAGTATCTATTAATTTCAGTAGCTCTTTCTTGGATTGGGTCTCTTACTTTTTGAGTTCTTTATATATTGTTGATATTACTCCTCTGTTTAAGAAGTAACTGGCAACATTGTTTTCCTCATTTTGGAAGTTGTCTCTTCACTCAGTTTTTTACTTTGTTTGCTATACAAAAGCTTAATTTGATGTAATCTCATTTCTTGATTTTCAGTGTTATTTTTTGTGAAATTGGGGTTGTCTTCAGAAAGTCCTTGCCTATGTGTATGACTTCAGGAGTCTTACTTATTTTATCTTCCACCAAATAAATGCTTCTGGTGTTATATCTAAGTCTTTGATCCATTTTTACTCAATTTTAGTACAGGATAAGAGACATCAACTATATTTATTCTTATACATGTAACTAATTAGTTTTCCAAGCACCATTTATTACAGAGGCTATCTTTCCTCCAGGGTGTGTTTTTTCTCCCTTTATTGAAGATTAGATGGCTGAAGATGCATGGGGTTGTTTCTGTACTCTCAATTCTATTCCATTTATCAACATGTCTGTTTTCATCCCAATACCATTATGTTTTGTTTTGTTTTTTTAATCACTGTTGCTTTATATGATTACTTGAAATCTGGGCTTCAGATGTCTTCTGCTTTGTGCTAGCTGCTCAGGATTGCTTTGGCTATTCTGGATTTCTTCTGGTCCCATAAAATATTAGGATTGTTTTCTCTAGTTCTGTGAGGAATGCTGTTGGTATTTTCACTGGGATTGCATTAAATCTCTATATAATTTTTGATAATATGGCCATTTGGACAATATTATTTCTGCCTTTTAGGAACAGGGGTTTTCTGGTGTCCTCTTTCATCTCTTTTTTCTCAGAAGTATAGTTTTCACTGTAGAGGTCTTTTACTTCCTTTGTTAGGCTAACTCCTGGGTATTTAAACATGTTTTGAAACTAATGGGAATGGGATTGTTTTCTTTGTTTTTTGGTGGCTTTATTTCTGGTACAGGAATGCTGTTGATTTTTTTGTATTGATTTTTGTACTGCTACTTGACTGAATTTATTTATTAGTTCTGAGAGTCTCATGGTAGAGTTTTTTGGGTGTTCTATGTCAATGGTCATTCATCTGTGAATAAAGACAATTTGACTTCTTTTCTCTATGTGTCTTTGTCATGGTTTGTGTCTAGATGTGCCCTCAAAGCCTCATGCAGTCATGGGGTGGGCTTGAGTTTATGACTGATCCGTGGTCCAATGCTGGGATTATGGGTGTGAGAGCTACACTGGCCCTGAGGTGGGTAATTTGCATACAATATAAGGAAGAGAAAGAAGCTTGCTCTTCCCCTGCTCCTCCCCTTTTGCTCTTGTTGCTTTTGCTGTTTTCTGAAGCTATGAACTATTGCCCTCTGCCATGTCCCACTCTGCTTTGGAGCCAGCCTAGTAATGGAATGAAACCTCCATAAATTGTGAACTAAATACACCTTTCCCTCCTTAATTCTGGGCATCAGGTATTTTGTCTTAGCAATTACAGAAAAGTAACTAAGACAACCCTTTTATTTCTTTCTCTTGCTGGATTACTCATGCTAAATTTTGAGTACTATACTGAATAGGAGTAGTGAGAGTAGACATACTGGTGTCTGATTTTAGCAAAAATGCTTTCAGTTTTCCCCTATTTAGTATGGTGTTAACAGTGGGTTTGTCATAAATGGCTTTTACTAGTTTGAAAGGAGGTCTTTTATACCTATTTTCTTTGGGGTTTTCATCATGAAAGGATGTTGGATTTTGTCAAAGGGTTTTTCTGCATCTATTGAGATGACCATGTGATTTTTGTTCTTTTCTGTTTATGTGATGTTACATTTATTGATTTGTGTATGTTGAACCACCCTGGTATCCTTGGTATAAAGCCAAGTTGGTTGTGATGTATGATATTTTCATGATTTGTTTATTCTTTTTGCCAATATCTTGCTGAAGATTTTTTGTTTGTTTTTGAGACAAAGTCTTGCTATGTAGTGCAGGAGGGCCTTCAGCTCACTTGTGTAGCGCAAGCTGGCCTTGAACTCAAGGCCATCCTCCTGCCTCAGCCTCCAGGGTGCTGGGATTATTGGTATATACCACCATGCCTGGCTTGTTGAGAATTCTTTGCACCCATATTCATTAAGGAAATTTGCCTGCAGTCTTCTTTTTTGGTTAAGTCCTTGTCAGATTTGAGTATCAAGGTAATACTAGCTTCAGGGAATGAATTTGGCAGTACTCCTTCCCTTGCTATTTTGTGGAAGAGTTTGAGAGTAATTAATGCTAGATCTTCCCTGAAGTTCTGGCAGAATTCTCTGGTGAATCTATTAGGTCCTCAGTTTTTCTTAGTTGGTAGGTTTTTATTACTTCCTGTATTTCATTGCCTGCTGTTGGTCTAGTCATAGTTCTTATGTCTTCGTTGTTTATTCCACTAATTAATACTTGGAATCCAAGATAACCATTGATTCACTTAGTTAAAATATTTGTGTCTACTATAAAGTGGCCAAGTGTTAAGCTCAAGGAATATAATGGGTAATGAAACCCACACAGTCTTCAGAACTTTTGTTTCCATGATCTTACAGTTTTATAGGGAGGTAGGTAATTAAACAAATAATTATTGTGGGAAATTCTACAGGTGGGAAAGGGCAGTGTGCCATCAGAGCACAGGGAAGGTGCTCCTTACCTGATACTGAATTGAAGCAATCAGAGAAACTTCCTGAAGGAAGTCACATCTACCTTGAGGCTTGATGTAGGAGAGTGAGCTAGGAAAAAGCAGGTGTGGGGTAGACAATATATGCATGTCCTGGAGAGAAGCGTTCCAGATAAGGGGTTAGCATCTACAGAGGCCTAGTATCCTGAGTCCTTAGAATCACTGGTTACAGAGAGGAGAAAGCATGGGCTATCGAACAACGTAGATGCTACATCATAGAGGACCTTGCTGTCATGATTAAGGGATGGGTTAGGGGAAGGCAGTGGAGACATTTAGGCTTGGGGAGATTGAAGTTGAACTTAAGATTTAGAAAAATCCTTCCACAAAGTGAGGAAAAAAAAAAAAAAAAACAACTCCAGGGAATTGGGTTGGAGTTCCACTTGTGCAAACAAGAGTGGGGGAGAGATTAAGAAAAGATAAAATGGTAGATTTCTAAGATTTTTTGGAAAGCAAATTTGAGTTATCTAAAGGAAAAAATGGGATTTTTGGCTCTGTGAATGAGGGAAAGGAAAGAAAAGAAGAGTTAAAGTGTCCCTTATTTTTTAATCATTGAGTGGATGGATAATAGTGCATTTTCTGAGAAGAAAACACTGATTTTGGGAGGAGAAACAGACTTCAGTGGTGAAGGTCTAGAGTTTAAAGGACCAGTGGAGCATGCAGTGGTAGGGGATAAGCAGTGGGTACTTACATCTGAGCAAAAAAGTTTTGAACAAGAGTTAAAAATCTTAAATTTATCAGCCAATAGATGGTAAGTGACATGAAGAAACTGGATGAGAATTTCATAGAAAAGAATATGAACTGAAACAGAGTAGGATTTGTGACTAAGCAAGAAATCCCACCTTTGTAAGGATGGTGAAGAAAGGACCCTATGAAAGATTCTGAAAAGATAGGAAGAAGAAACACTAAGAGAGGAAGAGTGTTCCTGAAGTCTGGAACAATAATATTTACAGAAAAGGTCTGGAAACTGTATTGGGAAATAGATATTGGTACCTCCTCTAACCCAATGGAGTGAAGAAATGTGTAACCTCTACTTGAGAGGTTGTAGAAAAATTGTATTTTCTGTGTCTTAGTTAGGGAAAGATGATGTATCTTCAGAGAAAAGTTGGAGGAGAGAGGCTGTTCCCTTATCACAGAAGGGATTTTCGGAGGATATGGAGGTATATTTGGAAAAGTTGCTCAAAGCAGTATGGATTTGTGTTTTTAGGGTAGTATGTGCTCTGGGAATAATGGCCTTAGACCTGCCTGTCCATCCCGAAGACCACTGGCACAGTGTTCCTAGCATCCAAGCAGACAAAAGCACCCTCGCTCCGCACACAATACTCCAGACATCCAGAACTCTGTAATTGTGACTAGTGGAGCCAAAAAATAAGGAATGTGATGTAACTTTTTCTTACCAGTAAGGAATTAGGAAGGCAGTTCTCTTTATCACTTTCCTTATTGCTGGTACAAAGTACCTGATGCCCACAATATAAGGAGGAAAAGTTTCTTTTGATTTGCATTTCAGTCCACGGTTGGTGGGTTTTGAAGAAAGA
Source organism: Dinomys branickii (assembly GCA_004027595.1). NCBI lineage: Eukaryota > Metazoa > Chordata > Mammalia > Rodentia > Dinomyidae > Dinomys > Dinomys branickii. Next base: position 7,403 of record PVLD010034107.1, on the reverse strand, counting down.
CCATGGCGAAGAGGTATGGTGGTGGAGTTTTCTGGTTTAGTATAAAGAAGAAACAGCATAGCAGAGAGGCATGCTCATGCCATGGCCGACAGGAAGCAGAGAGAAAGGGGTAACTGGGGAGCTAGATAAATTTTTCCAGGCCACACCCTCAGTGACCTGCCTCTTGGGATCAGACCTGGTCTCCTAACAAAAAGCCAGATCTTCCTCCTCAATAATCCATTCACCTCCCCAAAGCCCTGCCTATCATCACGAGAAGTTTTGGGGGACATACAGATATAAACCATGCTAGTATTTTAATGTTATTTGATGCACTAACCTGTCAGTTGCCAAGAAACATCTGCCTGTATCCTCTTTGGTAAGCCTAGCATCCCACATTGCTCTCCTGAATGTACATGTCACATGAAAGACTGCAGGACTGAATTTTGTCAGCACATGTAATTAACATCTTCTTGAAGTAATCTTCTATTAAGACTGATTGGAGAAATGTTTGAATTCTTGCTCTTAAACCATAAATATGTGCCTATATTCTATTATTGCCAGATATGCAAGGAAATACAATCAAAATTGAATCTTTTAAATTTAAAAAAATTTTTTTACTTTAAAATTTAAAAAACAAAACAACAATGAAGACAAAACAAAAACAACACAAAAACAACAAAAACGATACATGATCTCAAATCAGAATGATAGGAATTTACAATGGTTACTACATTAAATACTGTTATCTTCAATCAAGTTGTTCAGTCCACTGGACATAAGAATGTAAGATTGATCAAACAATCAAAGACAGTAACAAGTAAAAATCAAACAAACAAACAAAAACCATTGAAAATGATACCAAGCTTCACCATACAAGATGGTAAGAGTTCAACAGTGGTTCTTATACTGCATATTATTGTTTTCAGATCAGTCATTCTGATTACCAAATTCAAAAGAAAATTTCAAGCATTGGCTATTCTTTTCAGTAAACCACAGACATCAGCAATACACCTATTCCAGCTGTCCTTATATATAGTATCAATTTTGCTTTTCATTTAAAAAAACCCAAAATAACAAAAACAAATACATAAACAAAACAGCATAGAGAACAATAAAAATGATACAGAATTTCAAAACGTGGTGATAGGATAACAAAGTGGAATCTTATTTAAGTGGAATTTCATTAATTTTTAATTACATTATGGAGATAATTTTAGATACTTCACTCTGTGGCCATGCTTAATAAACGCTTATACAGCATTTTCAATATTTCAGGCACTAAGCACTTTATATACATGAACGCATGCATTCCTCACAACTACTGGTGAAATAAATCCTATTATTGTCTACATCTATGGCATAGAGGCACAGAAAAGTTATGTCACTTGTCAAAGTTCATACAGTTGAGTCCAGAGCTCCAATCCATGGCTGTCGTGCGTGCTGCACTGCAGTGAGCTTCTTATGACTGATATGATCTGCTAACACCTTAGTTCTCCTCTGTGCCATGGGGGACTGGCTATCTGTAAACTTGCCAGAGAATTAATGGGAGATGGAAAGGAATTTAGAGGAATTTAGTAATGGCACACTGACTGTTTCTCAGGCTTGGTCCCACCATAAGACTCCCTGAAGTTTCTACAGACTTTGGAAGACAAAAATCTTGGATTAACTCTCTTAGAAAGGAATCATCAAGGTATTTACTGGCCAGACTTCTAAGGAACCAAGAACTTAGGCAAGAGTGTACCTCTAGCCTCTCAGGAAGGACTTGACTAAGATGGATTTATTCTGGGAGATATCCTGGGCCTTAGAGGGAAGCTCTGGTTTCAGGGCTCCCAGAAAATAGGCTAGCAATGACTAGGTTTTAGTAGCGAGAGATATGCTAGTGATGAGGGACTGATAATTCTTAATATATATTATTTTGGGTCACCACCTCATCTGCTCAGTTCTTAGGCTGCTATAAGCAATTAACTTTATTTGAGAAGAAATAAAATTCTGCCTTCATGACCCTAAAGAAAGTACATTGTAAAACCAGCGACTCAGTTGACTCCAGTTAAACAATTATGCAGCTCTGAGACTTTGGTGAATGGTAATAACTTTAAAACACCATCACCACCATCACCACAACCACCACCACCACCACCACCAACACCAACAACAAAACTATCAGAAGGCCTGGAAAGTTTCAGAACTAATTTAATGCCAAGATTGTTAGGTTCCTTCTTTGTAGGCAAATTATACCAGAAAAACTTTCAAGTACCTCTGGAAACCTTCAAAGTTCATCTTGTATTTAAATGATATGAAACTTAGCATAACAAAACCAGTCCTCTTGGGTAGGTGGAGTGACACTGAAATGTTTAATTTAAAGGAATTAAAGCAGAAATTAAATGATAAAAGTATTTTGAATAGAGTTGAAGTGAAAGCCTTGTTTACTGAACAGCAAACATGAATAAAGCCATACGACACAGTTAGTTACAAAAATATAAGTAGCAAACCTATGTGGCTAACTTGGAATGTGAGGAAGAACAGGTTAGAAAGATGCTTGTCAGTTCCTATGACAAGAATGGAAGAGTAGAGGACTTTTTCTTCTATGAGTTTCTCTTTTCATTTTTTTGCCCTAATATAAACGTTTTCTTCTGGTTATTCTAGTTCTGCCCCTTTCTCACTAAACTGACAAAGAAATTTCAGTTTATTACAGCAGTGGATGATTAGCCTGAAAATCAAACTGTAGAGTGTCACTGTAATCACTTGACCTATATGAGATAAATGCACTTTGCTCATGGAGACATGGAGTAAAATATGTGGGGGGCAAACTGGTTCAGAGACCATGTGCTGATAAGCTCCTGTTTCAGAGGAAGTCAAGCTTTGGAGAAATCTCACCCTAGTCTTTGGGGTTTCCAGTTTGTTTTTACTAGTAATTGCACATTAAAACCCCATTTTGTTTCACTTAGCAGATGACATCTAAGGCTATGGATGACAAAAGACAGATTACCAAGGGGACTTGTGGAAAACTTTTCTAAACTATTTTAAGAAAAGAAAAATCTTAAAGAGTAGTAATTAGGACCAGTCAGACCTAAACTCAAGACACACAGACTACATATTAAGGTCACTTCTATCCCTAGAATTAAACGGTTTTGTGGTTCAGACCAATCTTTTGTACAGAAATGAATCTGTTGTTTGATAGAGGAAAAATACAACAGAAAAGTCATAGCTACTACCAGGTAAACTAGGGTCAACGATAGATTATTTTCTTAATTATTTGTGTTATCAAAACTGCGGGATAAAGAATGCCCATAAATGTCTCAAACTATGTATTCATGTCTGCTGTTCTCTTAAAAACCTTGTAGCATAATTAGTGCCTTTTGGGCATTTATTTGATTCTGGTTTGTTTTCAGCTGAAGATATACATATATAAACACTGGCTTTATACCATAACAAAAATTTTACATAAAGATATTGAAGGCATTTTCATTCTCCAAACCTCAGCTGCAAAGTCACTTTTATAGGGCCTGGCTAGCTGAGTGGTAGAGCACTTGTCTCCTATGCATGAGGACCTGGAATCCAGCCCCAGAGCACATGTACACACAAAAATGTTGACTTTACAGGAAGCTTTGTCTGATTTACTGATACAGAGTGAGTTTTCTTGCCTGTTCCCAAAGCACTTAGTCTGGACCTCTATGGTAAGATTTATCTATTGCTTTAGTGTGACTGTTTGCCTCTTTCTAAGGTAAAGGCCTGGGGCTAGGGATATAGCTAAGTGGAATAAGCGCCTGCCTAGCAAGTGCAGGGTCCTGAGTTCGATCCCCAGTACCGCAAAAAAAAAAAAAAAAAAAGGTAAAGGCCTCCTCTCCTTTAGGAAGAGAGGCCTTGGCTTGGCCATTGTTACGACCTCAGCACCAAACATAGAGTGTGGCATGGACCAGGTCCACAATAGCCAGAGGACATAGAAACTGTTTGGTGGGCAGGTTCTGTTGCAGTTGGACTTGGACATTTATATACACGGTGCAAGGGAGTGACTTTAGCAAGACAGTAGAATGGAAACTCCCTGTCCCACTTACAGAGTACGACTAGCAACAGTCCATAGACAACAGCTTTGTGAAAACTTCAAAACTTGGGAATGAGTTTGAGACACACCCACGGACCACAGAACCTAAAAGCAAAAATACCCACCTAGAAGGGAAGTTGACCACGTTGCCCCACCCTCATAGTGCCCAAGGATTCCCTGGAGCCTACAGTTTCTGTAGTGGGAAACAAGAGCCTGAGTAGACATTCAGCTTCCTCAGCTTTCTGAGATGCTTCCAGAAGCTTCCCTACTATTTTGCCCATGGAGAACACTGAGGGTAATAGCAAAACTAGCACAAAGAAGAAAGAGAAGGCTCATAGCCACTAACACAGCGATCTTAGTGGTAGCTCTGAGTTCCTGCCAGAGGTGGTGCTGGATCAAAAAAAACAGATAGTCATTTCTAGAAGTATGGTAGAAAGTTCTACCAGTCTTCAGTCTCTATATAGCTACCCTGTTCAGCCTCAAATCCCACCCCAAGGTTTCATTCAAACAGGGAAATGCCTGCCACCGTCCATCTCTGCAAAGTGTAGGAACTTCCCTGCCTGACCTAGGAGTCCAAATAACAACCCAGCATCAGAGACCACTCAAAAGCCCACTGAGCCAGGAAAGCCAGCCTCAACCATGTATTTCTATGTAATATAGCTTCTGGACCCAATGATCTAACCAGTGACTCCGCCCAAGCTTGGGGTCTAGTCTGGAGCTGTACCCAACTGCAGAATCCAAATAGCTGTATTCCCTGGTAAAGAATACAGCCTGTGACTCTACTTGACTACAGGCAATTGTCTTAGTTACTTTTCTCTGGTTGCTGAAACAAAATACCCAACACCCAAAATGAAGGAAGGAAAGGTTTATTTAGCTTATAGTTTGTGGAGGTTTCTGTCCATACTTGGCTGGCTTTGAGGCAGAGCGGCACCTGGCAGAGGGCAAACATTCATGGCAGCAGAGCACAGCAAAAACAAGAGCCAAAGGGGAGGAATGGCAGCAAGCAGCCTCTTTCTTTCCCTTACATTGTAAACAGGCTACCCCAACCCAGGGAGCGAGTAGCTCTCACATAATCTCCATGCCCTCCTCTTGCACAGGCTCAGGGTGTATACAAAGTAAGCATCCGGGCTCCCTACTGAGTCAGTTAGCCAAACCTCCAGACTCCCCAAGTTGACACAATGCATCAACCATAAGGATCCACCCCTTGTCAACTTGGCAATCAGACACATTTCTTTAAACCAGTTTCCAGATACAAAGACATTATATTACATTAGAACCAGAACATTCGGCCCCCTAAAGACTCACGCACTTCCGTTTATGCAAAGACATTTAGTCCATCTGCAAGAGTTGCCAAAGTCCTAACAGTTTCAACACTGCTGAAAAGTCCAAGTCTCTTGTTTCCTGTAAGATGTAAGGCAAACTCTTAGTTGCAAGTCCCTGTACAAATGAGAAGTTAAACGCTTCCAACATTTAATGGCACAAAATAAACATTTTCATTCCAAAAGTTACAAAGGGGGATACAAAGCATTGGGACTCAAGCAAGTCCAACATCCAGCAGGGCTAACATTAAGTCCTGGGGTTCCAAATGGACCATCCAAAGCAATCTGTGGCACATTGTGAGCTCCAAAGGGCTTGCATGAGTCTACCCCAGTAGCACTTCCAGTGGTTACAGCTCCCACAGCTTTTCTCTTGGGCCCACTTTGCTCCCTCCTTGCAGGTTTCCTCAGACAATCCACGTTCCTGGCTTTTCCAAACTTCTGAGGTGTCCAGTCCAGCTTTTGCTCCACACTCACAGCCTCACAAACTGCCCTCTCAGGGGCACACTGCCTGGCCTCCCAGGCCTTCTGAAATCTGGGTGGAAATCTCTTTAACTTCAGAGCTCTTTCATTTTCCACTCACCTAAAGCCAGGGCCACTTGGGTGATGCCATGGTCTGCTGCCACCTGGAGCAGTAGCCGAACTTTCCTCTCTCTTGGCCGTGGGGGTCGAGCGCCTGGATCGCCGGGCTCTCTGGATCCAATTCTGAGGAGCAGATTGTCTATGCTGCTGTCGTTCTGGGACCTGGTGCGGCCGCTGCCACCATTCCGGGACCTGGTGCTCTGTGGCTTTCTCCTCAGAACGAATTCTTTCATCTTTGCAGTTTTGAGGCTGCAAAGGGTGGAGACTTGGTGCTGCCTGTGATGCCCTCGGGCCATCCTTTCCACTCTCTTGTTCCTTCTCAGCAATTGAGATCTCCTCAGCTCTATCTTTGCAGCCCACAGCTTTACAGGAGCTTCCTTTCTGGCCAAACTGAACATTTTAAATTATCCTGCTGGGCTCTTTGCTCAATTGTCAATATACATCTGGCTAAAAGCCCTGAACAATAGCCGTGCCACTGTCTCAACGTTTGACTGCCTTGAAGTTTCTTCTGCCAGATTAATTAGCCCACCTCCCTTGATCTCAGTTTTAGGCAAAGTCTCTGGACACAAGCAAAATACAGACAAACTTTTGCCAGGCCATAACATACACCGTCTGGAGTGCAGCACCCAGTGTAGTCCTTCTTCCCAGCAGAAACCTCCCAAGCCCGGTATTTACCAGCAGGATTTCTATCAGTCTTCTGGTCTTCTGAGCTCTGACCAGGATCTCTCGAACAGCCAAAGGTGGTCCAGCACTACTTTTTCAGGCGACTTCTCCAATGCTTTCCAAACACTTCCCACAAGCAATTTCCACATGGTCAGGTATAGTCACAGCCAGACCCTACTTCGCTGGTACTAAATTCTGTCTTACTTTCCTCTCCTTGATGAGACAAAATACCCAATGCCCAAAATTAAGGAAGGAAAAATTTATTCAGCTTAATGTAGGCAGAATGCAGCAAAAACAACAACAGCAAAAGGGAGGAGGGGCGGCAAGCAGCCTGTTTTCCTTTCTTACATCGTAAACAGCCTACCCCCAACCAGGGGGGCGTAGCTCTCACACAGTCTCCACGCCCTCCTCTTCCACAGACTCAGGATGTGTACAAAGTAAGCACCCCAGCTTCCTGCTGAATCACTCAGCTAAACCTCTAGACTCCTCAATTTGACACAATGTATCAACCGGAACAGTCAGTATAGTGCCTCACCAGCTGCTGTGCCTAACAGGCCAGCCAGCAGTCCTACACAACTTCAGAGTGGAGGCAGCAGTCAAACCCAACTATAGAATTTGACTGTAAGGACTGAGAGAGAAATTGAGGAAAACATACCTTTTACAATAGCAACCAAGAAATTGAAATACTTAGGAATCAATCTAACAAAGAATGTGAAAGATTTATTCAGTGAAAACTACAGTACTCTGAAAAAGGAGATTGAAGAGGACTTCAATAAATGGAAAAACATACCATGCTCATGGTTAGGAAGAACTAACATTGTAAA
>PVLD010034106.1:0-12985 GCA_004027595.1 Dinomys branickii | reverse complement strand
CTGGCCATTTAAGCTCATATTTTTAGGCTCCTTTGCTCACTGCTGGCCAAGTCAAGGGAGGCCATATATTTGAGTCAAAAAAAGAAAAATGATTTATTCAAAGCTAGCTTCAAGGAGATGGTACCTATTTGCCTCAAGTCACCATCTCATCATTTGCAAGTTGGCAAGGGTCCTTCATAGTAAGAAACAGAAGGGAAAGGGAGCACAGAGAAGTGATGCAAATCTCCACACTTGCTTTATCATTTCCAGCCATCTTTAGCTCCTCCTCTTCTTCTGGAAAAGCAACCAGGCTCCAGGCATCTGCATATCCTTTCACTTCTTTGGGGATGAGGACAGGAGGGGGCCTTGGCTATGTGCTCAGCAGGAGGAGGTTTGGAGAACTTGCTTATCTCTAAAAGAAAGAAAAATATCTAACTTTTAAAGTTCCATTTTGCAGTTTAGGTTATACATGGACTATACCTAACCTACTGAACATGATAGCTGAACAGTGCAGTACATTGCAGAGCATTGGCTATTTCCCTCCTGACTGTGATGGAGTACGGGTGATAGAATTTCAGCTTGCTGCCAATGCATAGCATCATAAGAAAATACTGCTCTGCATATTGCTAGCCTCAAAAAAATCAAAATTCAAATTTTCAAGGATGATTTTTAATGAATGTGTATTGATTTTGAGTCATTGTTGATAAAACTATAAGATAAACTGTTATAAACTGAGAACTGTTTGCATTATTATCCTCATTTTACAGATAAAAAGACTAAGACTCAGTGAGGTCCTGTGACTTGCAAGGTCAAGGGTTGCCAAGATTGAAGTCTACGGCTGTGTCATGGTGAAGGGCATAACCTTAACCACCGCACAGGACTGCCTTATGTATTGAGAATGCCCTAAATTCCAGGCCCTGCACTCATCATTTGGGATATAGCAGTAAGCAAAATACACAAGCACCTTACTTTATGGAGCTTGAGTGCATTTAAGAGTGAGTGATAGAAAAATTAGTTTCCTTTATTGTAAAGTTACTATAGCTGCATGACTGTCACTCCTCTCTTGCTATTTTGAGATAGAATTTCAAAGAATGAGTACTGTTTTTTGATATTCATGCCTTAATAATTATAGGAAGTGGCTGGGCCAGCTATTGGCTGGTCTTAGAGGATGAAACCCTTTTATTTAGAAAATTATATGAAGTATGCCAAGATGAGCATCTACTGATGAAATAGGAAAGTGAAGGTGATTATTCTTTATTAGTTTTCTTTTATGTGTAAAACAGAAAAAATGATTGGAAAACATTTATTAATGTGTCTTTCTGGAAACATAAGTTATCTATAACACAGATATCATACCAGTTGCAATTTTTTAAAAATTTGTTTTATTTTAAAGATAAAAGAACAAACACATATTAACAAACACACATACATTTACAAAATAACACATAAGCAATACAAGTAATACAGAATTTCAGACAAGGTGATAGGAAATTAACAATGGTTATTGTATTACATATTGATGTCTTCAAATTGATTACTCAGAGGTTGATCAAACATTTAAACATTAACTGTTCCTTTCAGTATACAATAGAAATCAGTAGTACAACTATCTTAGCTATCCTGTTTGTATATATATATGCATATTTTCCCTTCTTAGTATCTTTTCTCTTTTCCCTCATTTCACTTGTTCTTTCCTTTTGAGCATTTTTGCCCTTTCACAATATCTATTGTACCTGTTAGATTTTATTCACTCTTTTAGGTTCTTACACTAGTGAGACAATATGGTGTTTACACATGTGAGTTCAAGAAATGCAAATTAAAAAAACATTGAGACTTCATCTCTCCCCAGAAAGAATGGTTATCATTAAGAAATGAACCAATAACAAATCCTGGAGAGGCTGCAGAGAAAAAGGAACACTTCTCCACTGTTGGTGGGAGTGTAGACTGGTGAAACCACTGTGCAAGTCAGTTTGGAGATTACTCAGTAATCTAGGATTAGAGGTCCCTTCAACCCAGCTATTTCTCTTTTGGGTATTTATCCAGAAGAACTAAAAACATCATACCACAGTGATATATGTGCACCCATGTTTATAGCAGCACAATTTGTAATAGCTAAATCATGGAAGCATCCCAAATGCCCATCAAATGAGGAGTGGATAAAAAAGTGGTATTTTTATATAATGGAATATTACTCAGCTATAAAGAAAGATAAATTCAAGACTTTTATAGGTAAATGGACACAAGTAGAGTCTATACTCATAAGTGAAATTTTTTTTTATTTCTCTGTTAGTAAGTGGTAAATTTAAGATCTACTTATATTGAGGAGCTATGGTAGGGGTTTATATCTCTCCAAATCTAAGCTTTACTCTGATAATTAGTATAGCTGAATAAATCCTTGTGTTATATGTAGTTAAGTTAGGTAAAAATTAATATACAGTCAGAGAGGGACTGGGCTCACAAAGAAGACAGCAGAGAAATAAAGGCATCAGAATTGTGGCTGGAGGCACATCTGAAGAAGGCTAGGATTTAAGAGAGAGCTGCAATGCCCAGGCCTACATGCATTGCTCAGGCATAAAGTGTAACTTGTAGTTATTCTGTAATTACCACCACCTGGTGCAATGAGTCCAGCTAGGCATCAGTTGCTCAGGTGGGTGAAAAGAGCATTAGTACCCATCCTTTCCCCCAAATGCCTTGTTCTTTCCATGTACCCTTGATATGAGACCTATTTCCTTATTTGATCAACATTAGCTAAGCAGCTGTACTTGCAGTCCTATAGGTTGAGTATATTTTGACCCATGTTGTACCCACATTGTGATTTGCTGTGTAAGCTATCCCTGACAAAGGACCTTGGTGACAACCCAGTTGGGATCCCTCCTGTGTCTTGGAAGGTGTCTCTCAACAAACCTTTCCTAGTCTTCCTAACCTCCATTGTTCAGGATATATGAACTCGGCACAGATGACATCTAGAAGGTTGGGGAGTTATATTTCTTCTATATCACTACCATTACCTATTTCTCACTCTACAGGGCAAGTAGCAAAGTCAAAATACATATAGTCTATTGTTAATGGAAAGGTTATATATGTGTGAAGGTAGGAGATATATGTAAATTCTTCTCCTATTCAATTTGTAGTGAGCATAAAACTAAAAGATTATATCTATTAAAAATATACATTACCTCTTTTCAGATTTATTTAGTTCATGCATACCTAGATCAGAGGGTGGCAGTTCTGGCATGAAGGTAAAATTTAGCCTACTGCCTGTTTTTTTTTTAAACACTCTGCGAACTAAGATTTGATTTTACATATTTAAATGGTTGAAACAAAAATCAAATGAAGAATGTTATTTTTAGCTTGCAAAAATTACATAAAATTCAAATTTAAGTCTCCATAAATAAAGTCTTATTGGAATACATCCCTGTTCATTCCTTTATACATACTGTGTATGACTGCTTTTTTTGCTACAGTGGCAAAACTGAGTGATTATTACAAAGACTGTATAGCCCACAAAGCCTAAACATTTACTGGCCTAGAAGAAGGGGCTAATCCTGTGTATAGACACACATATAAGGAGGCTCACACTTTAAAGTCACTCCCCAGTGCTATGTTTTGGAGGAAACACCAATAACAACAAAAATTGATCCAGTAGTTGTAAGTTCTGTGAAATCTATCAAAGGAAAATAGACCTAACATTACATGTCTAAACACCACCTCTAGATATCTTGTAAAACTTCTTTTTGCATGGCAATGATCAATAGCCATTTATTACTGATAACAAGGTGCAGCAAACATTTACATAAAGTTTTATATTTAATCTGTCAAAGTAGAATGCACGCATATGCAATGTAATGCAGATATTTTGTTTCGGTTCATTTGAGTTTTTAAAACACGCTTCACTCTGATAATAATCTTGAAGTAATAGCACTTGGAAGGTAAAGTCATGACTTACTTTTTGCTGTGCTTTTCTCAGAGCTCTTAACATGACTCTTTTTTATGTCTAAAGAGAAGAAAGAAATTTGTGGAGATTTTCTCCGGTGCCTCCTTTCTCTCCTATTCACTGACTGCCCCCCATGTAGCACTATTACAGCAGATGCAGAAATGATGTACTTCTTCAGATGTTCTTTTCAGTGTTGGTTTAATAAATCAATACTGGAAATTAAGCTATTAATTTTTCACAGCATTCAACAGCAAAGTAAAATAACATCAGAAGACAAATGAAGGGAATAGGAAATTATTACCCAAGAAATATTTACCCTTCACGATAGTCCTTGTACAATATTGCAGAATGAGATTCTGTCATTTGTTACTGAATAGTACAGCAAAGGAAATGGATGGTTGTGTATCTTTTTCAGAGCTGGACTGAAGTGCTGAATGGATGAGTAAACAAATGCGCTGAGAGGCCGAGGTACTGAGAGGGCTGGATCAAAAGGAACACTGGAGAAAAAAGCCACTGTAATGAGATGTGAGATGACGCTCAATTGCTTTCATCATACTGAAAACGTGCATTGATTAGGGGTGTCAATATTGGAGTCAGAGGAACTTGGATTGTGATTTTGGTGCTGCCAGTTAGTGGCTGGGAAGGGGTTTTGATTAGGTTGTTAATCTTACTGAATTTTGGTTTCCTCATTTGTAAAATGGAGATGATACAACTGCTTCTTTTATGGGATTATTGACTAAGGCATATACAAATGTGTGTGTCACCAGACCCGGCACAAGTACTCAGTATATGTTTATTGCTTTTATTGTTAGTATAGATGCTAAATGAAATAAATAGTACTAGAAATCACTGCAAAATGAGTCATATACTTTGGTATATGGTGAATTTCTGTCTAATTATATAGGAAGAGAGTGGAAGGAATAGTCAGTGGAAGCTAGGAGTCCTAGGCTTTCATCTGCTTAGTAAGAATAATAACAGCAAGAACTGAATATTTATTAGGCAATAACTATGTAGTTCATATTTACAACAACCTACCTAGATAATGCAATTATTCTCATTTTAAATATGGAGGAACTGAGTCTTACAAACTTTTAACTTTTGGGATAAAGCTAACACAGCTAGCAAGTGGCAGAGGTGATATTTGAACTCAGGCTGACTGAATTTAGAGCTTTCATCGCTTAACCTTGAGATTATATTACCTTTATGTTCTGCAGTTAGCTAGTTTTATAGCCAAAAGAATAACAAGACCGCCATATTCTTGTGTAGGGTATGCACTGCACAACTCAAAGAATGTTCTATTAACATTGCTAAATGTAGTGAATACCTGGGTGGTCCTAGAGAATTTCCTTACCTTTCGTGGATTTTAGTTTTCCTGTCCCTAAAAGGAAATGTTTGAACTAATAGTTCACTTGATCCCCTCTAGCTGAGTGTCTGGTGTAAATGTGTGAATTATTAAACATAATTTCTAATATACTTTGGAGAGCTTTATGCATATTGGAATTTGCTTATTTGATAAAATGAATTTCCAGAGCAAACCCAATATAGACATGACACTTGGAGTACCTGCAGCTGGAAGATTAGGAGAACTGTCTAGTTTTCCAATCATGTTCTTCTGCTCAGGTTGCCCATGCCATGAAGAGGCAGTTCATATCCTCAGCTGATGCTAGGGCAGTAAAAACAATATGTCCTTTCCAAAGCAGCCCCAGGAGAAGGAATATACTTAACTGAACGGATCACAAAGCTTCCTTTGCTAGGATGTGAACTGCATGAAAATTAAGTATAAACAGTGCCATAGATTCAAAAGCAGTTATTGAAGTAAATTAGGTGTTCTCTACAGAAACTCATTTTAGTGGAGCAATTAATGAGAAAAGAATTGTGTGTGCTATCCGTCTAAAAATTTAAAGGCATAATTCTGTTGATCACATTGTGGATTTACAGATATTTAAAGAAAATTAAATTTAGCTATCGGCATACAGCTACCACTACATCAGAACTCAACACTTTTCTCTTACAAGCTTTGCGTGGTTTTGGATAAATGATTGCTTTCTGTAGACAGTCTTCACTGAGGAATAGATTAGCAGGTTTTATTCAGTTATATTCTACCCGCATATAGGATTAATGAGCAAATAGTTATACATTACCATTAATGACATAGAGTTAAGGTAAATTCAAAATTAGCATTCTTATTTTCTATATTTGCCTTTCACTGGGCTTCTCTTGAACTCTTCTTAGAGTTATAATTACTCTGCATCCACAACGAATTTTCAGGAATCCGGCCTTACCAAATGTCACATCCCTTGTAGTATTTCTAAGGAGACAATCAATTACTTTCCTATGGGAAGGACAACTACTTGCTCACAATGAATCAAAGGTGGGGCACACTTTCACTATTTCTATTGTGTCCTCTGTTTTCAGGTGACCTCTTGATCCCTACTGCAGATGTACTGGTTTATTAATCACCCCGTGGTTCCATCTTCTACCTTTTTTCTCATATCTTTTACTTAGAGATTTTCTTTTGCCTAAAATTTGTCTTCCCTTCGCCACTTTCAGCCCACCACTCCCCCAATATAAAGCCCAGTGCAAGTTGCTCTTTCTTTAATAAGGTTTCCTCAGAACTCCTCTCTCTTCTATAGCCCTGCATCATTTTGTTTATACTTTAATTGTAGCTACAGTGACTGCATTTGCTGAAGTGTAGAATCAGGAACACATGCTTTGACAACTATAAATACATTTCTAAGAACAATGTGATAGATTATTTGAAATCAAGACAGTTCTAGAAAATCCATAGTATATGTTTGCCTTAATTGTAGCACTCATTACTGTCTGCCTTGTGTTGGTGTTAATTATGTGTTTGTTTGGATCTTTCCTGATGTTGCAAGTAAAAATTGTACCATCTGCATCCCTGTATCACCCCACACCTGTCATATTCCTTTGTCTTCAGCAGGCATTTTCATGTACTCATCAAATACTTAGTAAACTAATATCATATCCAGTCACTGTGCTGACTACTGGGGATAAGACACGGCCCTCCCTGCTGTGAAATAATGACAGCAAAGTGGAATGAATGCCATGGTAGGGTAAATGTAAAGGACACAACCAGTCCCCTTGCTCTGAATTGGAGAGTTAGGAGGACTTGAGGGATGTGATTTATAAGTAGAAAACTGGAGGATGAAAGTGGTTTTGTCTAGAAATGATAGAGCTTATGTATTGGCAAAGAGAAAACATTATGTGAAGATGTACAGAAGTGAGAGAAAAATTGCCCTTTTCAGGAATCCAGTTCTTCAGTATCGCTTGGAATATAGCCTGCAAGGGGACTGAAAAGAGAAGCAGCTAGTGGGCTGGTTAGTGTAGATACAGGCATGAATCAGGCACAGCCCCTGATCTCTATATTTTATGTAAAATAAGAAAATATAGAAAAATAGTGGGGGAGGGGCTGGGAATATAGCTCAGTAGAATAAGCGCCTGCCTAGCAAGCGCAGGGTCCTGAGTTTGATCCCCAGTACCGCCAAAAAAAAAAAAAAAGAAAAATAATGGGGGAAATTATGGCACAACATGGTAAATACATATTAGGGCACCTCATATTAATAAATAGGTGAAATTTATGATCAGATATGAGTTCTATGTTGAAATCTAGATTAGTAAATGCTGAACAAATTAAGGTATTAGCATTTAGCTATTTGTCTTTTCTGCTTTTATGGATGTTGGCATGGAACAAAAATTGTCAGAGTAAGAGGACATCTCTGGTTCCTTGCTTTCTTCTCTACATTTATGCACAGCTACTGAAATAGAGAGACTGATTGCATAAAACCTAACATGTCTGTCTTTCTTCCAATAAGAGTGATTCTTCAGTCACTTCACTAAGTGCCTTGAAGCGTCTTCCACCTCTTCTGATCAGTATTTTAACTGAGTGTTCCGTAAAATGGAATTTACATTCAGGTATTCCCTTAGCAAACATCTTGAAAAAATCGAATACTGTACATCTGCTGTCAGAATCAGTTCATCTCTTGGAAAAGGTTGTAGTTACACAATCTTATTAGCAGAAATGACTTTTTATTTATGAACTACTATCTCCTTCAAGATAAAGTATTTAAAGTGTATTAAATGGAACTTACTGTGTTTTAATAGAGTGTTTTTGCCCAATATATCTCATTTTAAAGATCAGTCCGTAAATTAAATAATACTAGTACCTCTGTCAGATGCTGTAGATACACAGATGACAATTATATTGTCCTTTGTTGTCTTTGTTCTCAGCCTATAATGGGTAGAAATAAGCATAGCACAAAGTGTAAAAGTGGTAATGAATGTTAAGGGTTGTATTAACATACATATAGGAGTTTGGTATAATAGAATTATTTAGTATAATAGTATTTCTTAAAATTTGTTCCACCTCTGCCGGAGTAAATCTAAGCAATATGAGGTATAAGCTACTGATGCTATAATCCCAGAAGTGATTTAAAGATCTAAAACGTCTTTGCACCTGGAGTTCTCACATCGTCAGAGGAATCTGGAAAAGAATCATAAAAGTGCCATCAGGAACTGTTGGAAACTGTGTGATACATTAAGTCAATGTGAAGTTCACAGAAGTATTTCTGGACTTTAATTTTATAGTAAATGTGATGTTCTTGTCAAGGAGGAACATGGAAAACTAAAAGGACGTAAAATGTTCAAAGATTGCTGGGCTTAAATATAACATTTAAAATACTCTCTTCAAATAGAGAAGAAAGGGAAACTATACCTAACTCCACATTATAGAGTTTCTAACTATGGTTACAATTCATGTTCAAGGGCTTTTTAGAATTCTGAAAGTGCTCTGTTAGCAGCAATTCTAGACCATCGGGGAACCTGGGTCGGGATATTAGAGTAGCAGTACTCCCACTTCTCCCAGCAAATGTCGGTTTTTCTAGTACAGGTAAGAATTTACACATGCTTTTCTCAGCATGTACTCATTGTCATTATACTTAGGGTATAGAGAGTATTATTCACCGTGATATATGCAGTTCTCCATGGTCTGGTGCCCACTTTGCTTTCCTACCTCATTTTTCACAGCACTATCTTGTATTTTGAAATCTGTCATAACTGAACGACATGTCGTTCCTGGAACATGGCATGTTGTTAGAGATTTCTGAGACTTAACTTACACTGCTCTTCATGCTCTTATTGTCCTTTTGATCCAACTTTAATGCATTCATTATATGAGATTTAATTGAGTTATCAACTCTTCCAGGCTGCTTTTCTTTACATTTCATGGCCACACGCTGAGTTGCAGTCTCCCTTTCTTTTCCCACATCATCCTGTAGTCATATCTAGCACCCCTCAGAAATTTCAATGGCTCAAATATCCAATTTTACAACTTGATTCTAACGATGTCTATAAATTCCCAATATTCATGGTTGTTCGTGTTGCACATATTTTAGGGTCCACACCATTTTCTAGGTTTTGATTAGTACTGAGTATGGAAACCAAACTACTCTTTATTATTCTTTTTATTTATTTTAAAGAGAAGAAGTAATAAAACAATGACACAGAGAATTTCAAAACGTGATAATAGGAGATTAACAATGATTAATATATTCTGTACTGTTATCTTCAAACTAGTTGCTCAGATTATAAGATGTAGGCATAAAAAATTAATCAAACAATATAGGCACAAATCATTCTTTTGAATGGATTAGTAGAAATGAGTAGTATAAATTCGTATCTATCTTGTGTCTATATATCTATATATATGCTTTTTTAAATTTTCCTTTCCTTCTTTTCTCCTTTCCCCCATCCCAGTTGCTCTTTCCTTTTGAGCAGTTTCTTTCCCTTTCACAATATCTATTGTACATTCCGGATCTGACTCTTTCAGTTTTTTACACTGGGGAGACAATATGATGCTTACATGTGAATCTGATTTATTTAACTTATAAGTATGGTCTCTAACTTATGAGTATGCATCCATTTTCCTATAAAAGCCTCAAGTTTATTCTTCCCCTGGCTCCCACATCTGGAGGCCAAGATTAGCCAAATTACTCTAAAGTATTGTATAATTACTCTAATGTATCATATGTATTTCACATAAAGCATGTGCTGCTTTTTAAAAGTTTACTAAGTATTTTCAGGTTCAAGCTGTGGAATAATATCTTTCAATGTACAGCATTATTCCATCTTTCTGGATCTCTCTTCTCATGCTTATTCAAATTCCAAAGCCTACTCTCATAACATATGATCCTTTAAACAATCTTTAGCGCTCTGGAAAATATAGGATGATCACCTTCCATCTAACCCATGTGCCATCTTGAATTTTTTTATGAGGAGTGGTTTATACTTCCTCAATTCCTCTAGACCTCAGGGAATATTTTTCTTAATCTCTTTCCACCTTGATCAGATAGCTTTTAAGTTTATATTCCAATGGGTTGCTTACTGATTTTTTTCTCTTTGGTTGCAAGGAGGGGAAAAGCAGCATTTATTATATTCATAGATTTAATTTGTCCCAGGGTATAACACAGTTCTTGACATGTATAATGAGTTCTCAATAAATATAAAGTTATCTGTCTTAGGAAGAAATCTTGTGAAGTATTGAGTCGGTGCTCATACTAATGTGTTCAACGTGTGTAGTCTGGATTTGTGGGTAGGCTGTTTTCTTTTCTTCTATTCTACTGTCATAGTTCATGCCACAAAGTCATGTTAACTTACACTTTATAAGATGATACAATATCCTATGCTGTGTACTAGTACTAGATTAAAAGAATAGGGAAAAACTATGTCATAAAATTAGCTCTGCCTAAGGTACTTTGTAACTACTAACTTGTGTCTTCACTGCTAAGTTTATGAAGTTGATAATATTTTCATGTCCATTTTCCAAAGAAGGAAGTTGAAGTGGGGTGAGGTTAAGTAGCCTGTCTTTGATCACATATCTATTAGGTAGAATAACTTGAATTTAATCTCAGGCAGTCTGTGCTAAGAGCCTGCTATCTTAATCACTATGTGGTATAACCTTGAGGGCACAAAGATTAGACTGTCAGCTATGGGTTATAAAAGGTTATAAGCATGAGAAAAGAATGGGTCTTTAAGATTTTGAATAGTCAGAGAACTCTGAATGAAAGAAATATATAATGAGAGGAAAATAAATTTCTACTTTTTATTCACATGTATTTGGGAAAACTTAAATATAATATTTAGATTGGTGTTCAGCAAAAAGCAAAAGTGTTGGCACCAGAGGGGCCAACTGACCTTTGTTCTACTGTGTAAGGCTTTTCAACTGACTTTTATATTCTTAGAACTGGCTTACCAGTACCAAGTCACCCGGTTTGAGCTTCACAAGGATGAAAAATGCCTTTGTGTTTACATGTAGAAACAAAATTCCAATGATTATCTGCTATCTCCTTGGTAAATACAATTATTTGGGTTCAGATTTTAATCCTCAGAAGTCTTGAAGCTGTATTAAGAATTGTTTGCAGCCCCCTTAAGATGCTTCTATAAAAAAAATCTGTCTTCTGATTATTCATCTAAAATGCCTTAAATTGCAATAAATATCTTGTGACTCTTCCTTCAACATGCTACAATAAAATTCATAGATAATATCACTTTCCTTTATTTAGGATTATATATATTCCCAAACATACTATAAAGGATAAAGGAGATAAACTAAGTTTTAATAAAATATGTATTTGCACATGTAGATGCTCAGATACTACTCTACCAGAAGTTGTAATAAAGTGCACAGTTTGAATGCACACTTAGAACCATTATGAATACAACATTTATAAGTACAAGGTTCAGAGTAGTAAATCAATAACTTAAATATCATGTGTTTAACTGACAGTGGAACATAACAATCTGAAATGATGAAAATGTGTTCCTTAAATTATGGACAAAATGAAATGCAATTTACTATTTACATAGCAGTTGTTTTCCTGGAAAACTATACATACACTGAACCTACTGAAAATATTTTTAGAAAATACTTATTAATTGTTTCAGACAATTGTGAATATTTTTCATATGAATTTGTATTTGGTGGGGGCACTAGGAAACAGTGAGCGGCATGGTCTCATTGAGTTGTGGTTGTATAGTTGTGTAGAAAGACTGCTAACATTTGTTGTCTCTCAGTATTTCCTCCCAAGTAAAATAGGCTTTAAGGAAAGAAAAATTACTAGAGTTTAAATTGATAATCACTACTTGGGAAGAAATAGCAATTCTAAATTTATATGCATACTATCACATAGTTTGAAGATACACAGTATAAAGCAAAAATTGATCAAACTACAGGGGAACTTTTACAAATATATCACCTTAGTGAGAGATTTTACACACCTCTCAATAAATAATAGAAAAGCACATAAATAATAATCACTAAGGATATACAACATTGAAACATGCAATTAGCATTTTGAGATAAAGGATGTATATGCAGTGGTATGTTGGAACCAGATCATACTGACTTGTGAGACTCACGTATCATCTCTTCTCAGCTCCATAGTCAACAGTTTTTTGTTGATTACTTGACATTAGGCAGGAAGACATCAGCAGGCCTGTAGACAGCTGGCTGGGGGCCACATGGAAAGCAAAAGATACATGATTTTTCCCCTTTTCTTTCTTAATCATTCATTATAGATGAATCCACACAAGCCTGTGCTTTCAAACTGTGGCCCAAGAGAATTGGTAACATCTTGTGAGTTTGTTGATAAGGTCCTGGACTACTACAAAATACAGACTATCGGAAAGGATTTGAAGAAAACCTCAAGATCTCAAAGCAAACTTACCAGAAAACATCCACCTAGGCAATGAACAACCTTCTTCTTTCTAAAGTAGATCAAGCCAGTCCATTTTCCTTGTAAAAGAACAATGCCCTTGGAGAAAGGAAATGGTATTCCTCAAAAGACCCAGTTAATCATATAGTAAGTGTAACCTGAGACTTCATTCAGTGTAACAGCCACCTGGGTACTTGCCCACCTTCATACTTGAAGGTACATTTTCCCTCTAGCTCTGAAAATCTATTGTTTTCCAATAAACAGCCTATACTCTAAACAGAAGCCTACATATCTTGTTTGAAATATTTTACAAAAGACACAAACAAGCTAAGCAGAGTGC
>PVLD010034105.1:0-12985 GCA_004027595.1 Dinomys branickii | reverse complement strand
GTCCCTTAAGCTTTCTGCTGAGAGTTCCGCTTAAAAGGCTGTACAGATATTGGTTAGATACTCCCTACCTAGTGACCTGGGTGAGGTGTGTAAGACTGCTCCCCCACCCTCCCAGGGTTCCCTACAGGTATAGGGATGGATCTCCTCCCCCACTCGGTGATCTGGTCGCGAGCGCCGATATCTCACCAGTTATTGGAGTCCCTGCAGGCATGAAGGTTCCAAGGTGCCAGTCTATCCTTTGGGGCTTTCTGCGCGGCCCGCCAGATGCGCACGGAACGTGAGACCGCTGGGCGTTGCCGCCGCCAGAGAGCCGATCTCTGTCGGGAGTCGCTGGAGAGCTGCGCCGGGTCGGGAGGCGGGAGGGATCGAGCTGTCTGTATTCTTGGGGCGCTAGGACCCAGCAAATCTTTCTCTCTGCTCCCGGCTGCGTTTGGGGCCCTCCGCGTGGCCCGCCCGACACGCGCGAAACGTGGGATTGCCGGGCGTCTCCGCCGCTAACCCTTGGTGATTTTTGAATTTGCATTTCTTTAATAGCCAGAGGTGTTGACCATTTCTTTACATACTTATTAGACATTTGTATTTCTTCTCCCACGAAGTGTCTATTCATTTCTGTTGCCCATTTTCTGATCAAATCTTTTATTTGGGGGGTTCTAATTTTAATGAGTTACTTGTATATTCTAGATACTAGTCTTCACCCTGACGAATGACTGGCAAAACTTTTTTCAGTTCTGTGGGTTGTCTTGTCACTCTAGTAGTTGTTTCTTTGGCTGAGCAGAAGCTTTGTAATTTGATGTGGTTCCATTTCTGATTCTCAAGTATTTCCTGTGAAACTAGGATTATGACCCAAAAGGTCTTGTCTATGTGTATAAGTTCAAGAATTTTAAACATTTTGTCTTCCAGCAGGTTAAATGTCTTCGTTTTGGTATTTAATTCTTTGATCTGCTTAGATTTTAGTTTAGTACAGGGTGAGGATAGGCCTAGATTCAGTCCTTTGCATGTGGCCAGTCAGTTTCCCAATTATCTTTCCTCCACTGTATCTTTTGGTCCTTTTATGAAAAATGAATAGTTGAAGGTGCTTAGGGTTGTTTCACATCCTGTATTCTAGTCCATTGCTTGTCATGTCCATTTTTGTATCAATAACATGATGTTGGTATCACAGGAGATTTGTAATATAAGTTCAAGCTCGGGATTGTAATGCTCTTTTTATCCAGAATTGCTTTGCTATTCTGGGTCTCTTCTGGATTCATATGAATTTTAGGATTGTTTTCTCTATTTCTGTGAAGAATGTAGTTGGAAGTTTGACTGGGACTGCATTAAATCTGCATATCAATCTTGGAAATATGGTCATTTTGACAATATTCCTTCTGCCTATCCAGGAATGGGGTTATCTTTCCATTTTCTGATATCCTCTTCGATTTCCTTTTTCAGAGTGCTACAGTTTTCATTGCAGTGTTCTTTCATTTCTACAGTTAGGTTAATTCCTAAGTAATTAAATTTCTAGGTGCTATTGTGAATGATATTTATTTCCCAATCGATTTTTCAATGGGTTCATTATTAATGTACAGGAACATTATTGATTTTTGTGGATTGGTTTTGCATTCTGCTACATTACTAAACTGTGTTATTAATTCTACATTTTTTGGTGGAATTCTTTGAGTCTTTTATGTAAAGAATTATGTCATCTGCAGATAGTAACTTGACTTCTTTTCCTATACATATCCCTTTTATTTCTTTTTCATTTTCAAATTTAATTATGCTTATTGGTATAATTTAGGTTTATACAATGATCTTTTTCTTAACTAATTGCTCCTGCTAATGTTTTGAGCACTATGTTAAATAGGAATGATGACAATGAATTTCATTATCTTGTGTCCAATTTTAGAGGGAAAGCTTTCAGTTCTTTACCTCTTGATGTAATGCTGGCAGTAGGTTTATCATAAACAGACTTTATCAGATTGAGATAAGGTCCTTTTATACTTATTTTATTCAACATTTTTATCATGAGTGGTGTTGAGTTTTGTCAAATTTTTTTCTGCATCTATTCAGATGATTATGTAATTTGTGTTCTTACTTCTGCTTGTGTGATGTATTACATTTATTGATTTGAGTAGGTTGAACTATCCTTGCTTCTCTGGGATAAAGCCTGCTTGGTCATGATGTATAATGTTTTTGAGAATTCACTACATTCTGGTTGCCAGTATCCTGAAGATTTTTGCATCTATAATCATTAAAGAGATTGATGTATAGTTCTTTTTTTGTGTGTGTGGCTTTAAAATCAGGGTATTGATAGCTTCCAGGCATGACTTTGGGAATACTCCTTCCCTTTTCAATTTCCTTTAAAAGCTTACAAAGTATTGATATTCCCTGAAGTTTTTATAGAATTCAGTAGTGAACATTTCCAGACATGGGCTCCTGTGACTTGGTAGTGCTTTTAAAATTATTATTAATGCTTCACTTTCACTGCCTGTTATGGGATCATTCAGAGTATTTAACTCTCTTTGGTTCAGTTTTGGTAATTCTTATGTATGCAGGAATTTACCCATTGCTTCTGAATTCTCCAAATTTTTGATGTATAGATTTGCAAAGCAGTTGTTAGTAACCTTTTCTATGTCAGCAGTCTACTTGACTTAACTTGGCTCACTTCTGGCCTTTTTGGTTAGATGTAACAGTGAGGATTCAATATTTGTGAAGGGACTGTGGTAGACATTTATGAGTATGGGAGCGATGACTCAGAAAATTTAGGAAAATGGTTGAAGAAGGGAGAAAGAAAAAGCAGAGAGGTGACTATAAGCTATTTCAGTATTCCACTATGTACTAGAACTAGGCTCAGGTCACTGGAATGCCACATAGTGAGTCTGTGTCTAGGAATGTGAAAGCGCTCACACACCATTTATCAAGGAATGTGTTCAAAAGGGAGATTGGCCCTGTGCCTCTCTAAGGCATTGCTTTTTTATTGCCAGGAAGCCACCAAAGGAATCTGAATTCTAGGTTCTTGAGTTTCCTAAGCCAGACTTTGCCATATTGGTCTTGTCACTGTTTCTCTCTTTTGTCTGCTGCCTTCTTCCAACGCATCTCTGATGTGGGCATGTTTTGTTTTCATGGACTTCAACCCCTTTGTCATGAAATGTAGCTTTTATTATTATTATTCAAGTATGATGAGGCTAACAGATCAAGAAATGATTATCACTGAAAAGATAGTTTGTTGCTCAGAGTTCCCAAGAAATGGGGGCACACCTGGCCACACAGATCTATACTGAGGATCAGGGGGTCATTTGGGAGGCAGAAAGAGAAAGAAGACAATGTTATCAATAGCTTTCATCTGGAACCTATGGTCAAGGTGAAAGACACAAGATTAAGGTTGGCTGATTGAAAAAAAAAAAAGACTGGGTAGTTAAGCGGGCCTTGGGAGCTTGAGATTATCCGTGGTTGTCTGATACACGTCTCTGAGATAAGGCAGTTGGATAGTAACACAGCATGTAATGCCCAATAGAGGAGTATTTCGGATGTGTGCTTTGTGTAGGTTGATTTTCATATAAAAGATACCTTGTACTTCTAGGAATTGTCCAGCCCTGGGAAGAAGATATCTTTTCCAGCTGTGCAAGTCCAGAAGATGTCAAAGTATCAAATAGAGAAATTAGAAAATGGGGTCACTATACTCTGGGCCAATTCTGTCTTCTTAACTTGGCAAAGTCTCAACTGATGTCTTTCCTCTTGAGACAGCAAACTCACTTTTACTAACAGATATTTTTTGAGATTTTGGTGTAGCCAGACATTCATTTATAAACATGAAGAAGCAGTGTAAGGCAGTTCCAAAGGACAAAATCTCAGATGAATATAATGACTAAATACATAGGTCTACAGTGGTCAAGCTACAGAGAAAAAGAATTCTCATGTGTTCAAAATATGTGACATGATCTGTATGTTAACAGGTAATGGTAAGGTTTTAGCATCATTATATGGTCTGTAGGTTCTTTATGCAGTAAACTATAATAATGCTGTATTTGAAATGAGAGGAATTGGCTTAGGTATCAACATATGTTGAGACTGTGTGACTTTAAGTAGGTCATTTGGCTTCACTGATTTTCAATTATTTCTCTCATAAAGAAGGAATTGGATTAGATAATCTCTAACATCCTCCTGTCTTTAGTAATTTGGATGCTAACACCAGGAATGTATGTGGCACTGTAGTTATATGGACTTCTGCTCATTTTTTATTTGATATGCCAAGTAGACAGGCTCATTTTAACTCAAATGTTCTGTTGCATCCTTTCCTTCAAAAGAAGTGCAACGTTAGGGAATTACTAAACACAGCATAACATGTGTTTATGGTTCAGGATGAGAGAACCCACTAGGATTTTTTCCTCCAGCATTGAGTAAGAACCAGCAGCTTGTTCAGTGATTATGAATTCTGATCTCAGCTTTCCATTTACAAACACCAAGGCCAAAAGCTGTAAACATTCTGACTTCTGCCTGGAGAGTGACTTGAATGTTCCAGCAAATGTACATTACCCTGGAAAATCTAAGATTCACTGTCAGCGTCTCCATAACATGCTGTTTCCACAATTACTCCTCAAGTTAACAGAATGTCCTCAGGTTTTTGGATGGAACTTTGCCTGAAACTTGGCGAGGCTTATGTAATCTCAGAGCCGAACACTTTGAAACAGAGCCCCCGTGGAGCTGCAAAGCTGTTTACACCCCTCCTCCTTTTAAACCTCCTTTGCTTGGAATAAGATGGATAAAATTGTTTGTTAATTTGTAAAAACTAAAGTATTAGCTTTTAAAAACCATTGAATACATATATTTGTGTCTTGGATGAGGAAATGGAGGGTTGTTTATGCTAGCTGACTGACAAATTTAAACTCATGTTATAATTACAATGTCAAAAACGGGAAATAATGTACGTGATAGAGTGTGTGAATGATGGTGATTGAAAGAAGTAGAACATGAAAGGAGAGGAGCCTAGCTGAATTATCAAGCACCGCTTATTTTGTAGTATTTGAGTGATAGGAAAGCTCAGTATATTATGCCTTTGCAGGTAACTTTTCATAAGTCTAGCTTTATGGTCAATTGTTCAGAAATGCAAATGAGTAGATCTTTAATATATGCATTTCATTATGAATAATCTTATTCCACATTTATCAATACCTCTAGGACTATATACTAAAGGTTTATTGAAGCAAGAGAGTAAACATGCATATCACCTGTTTACAGTAGATTTACTTGTCAAAAGTGTTTAAATTAGACATAAATTAAAATGCACCTATATAGAGTGGAACATAAAACTTGAATCCAATTTTCATGATGAGTCATTTCAAGCAACACTGCCCCATCTTTTGATGTTAAGGATTTATTATTCCCTATTGATAGAAAAATTTAAGGTACCAATCTTTTACTTTAGAGTTTAGAAAACTGTCATAGAAATTCTAAGTTGCCATAGCAATCAGATCTATAAACTCTGACACTCTTCATTCAAACAGGTTCTGCCTTCACGGTCCCAAGGTAACAGTGACAGCTTTAGCCTGGCAATGTCTCATTTTCACATCAGACATGAATAGCAAATAGTCTATTTGCCACAAATGATAGGAAAAATTGTTTCATGTCATTAGGCCTTATTGGATCATGTGTTTATCAAAAAACTTAACATCCTTTCTGGAGACCATAGTGCACGGCTTGGCTTACACCTAAATAGCCTGCCTCACTGGGGGTGGAGACCCACTGAAGTGTATGAGCAGACAATGGGGTGGATTAATTGCTGCTTATTCAGAAATAATGAATTATGATAGAAAAATAACTAGATTCTGGGTTATAAGATATGCAAAAGTAATAATCCTGTGGCTGATAGTACTGTGGAAGAGGTTGTAATTTGGTAGCCTTTGGCACAAATATAGCCTCCATAGTGTCCTTTAAGAATAACTTTGAAGGGATTTTAGAAAGATGCTTTATCACTCACTCCTAGTCGTATTTTACTACCACCAGCTTCATTCATGTGTGACTTGTGATCTCAAGAGAGGCTCTAGGGATTCCTCAGGAAGCCTAGAATTAACTGACAACAATTTGAAGAGTGATTATCATCCTACAGAAAGAAATCTGATACTCTCTGTGCCTGCAGTGATTTGCTAATAACATCTCCCCTCCTCTCTGGCTTTTTATGGGACAGGAGTCAATTCTATTTTGAAGTGTATAAAGCCTTTAGCACAGACTAACAATTGGGCCCATGGGAAAGACCCAAACTTTGTACCAGAACATACACTCCTCTATGCTCACTTGTAACTTGGACGGCTTTCCCAGCCTCCAACCCGGTGCAGTCCTTTCTCCAACACCTAATAACCATGAGAGAAAATAGCAGATAATTCTGGGAGAAAGTTCCACACAAATGTGTGTTTCTTTTGCCCATTACTTTTTTTCAATTCCTAGAATAGCACGCAGCATAAAGCACATGTTTAATATTCATTAAGATAAATGAATGAAAAACACGTATCTGGTGTATGAGGCTCCTGTAAACACTATAAAGTTTGGTTTTTCTTTTTCTTTTTTCTTTCCCTTTGTTTTGTTTAGTTTTCTTCTCTTTTTGTCTTTTTGGTGTAACAACTTGATATGACTTCAGGCTTGTTCATTTGCCTCTGCAGCTAGCAGAAAGCTTAGAGGCTGAGTGAATTCTCCTTGTCCTTATCCCAAAGAAGGGATTTCTGGTGTATATTAGCCAGTCTGTTTCGCTTGGGGAGAGTGTCTCACCACTGAGAACTATGTTTATGCCTAAGGGAGCTGAACCACACTGGATGCTACAGTCATTACTTGACTGCAAAATTCTGGTATTATGAGACCAGAAGAAGTGATCTCTTGAAACATTTACAATTGCCTATGTGGTGACTTATTTCACCACATGCAACAAAGACATATCTGTGAAAATGAGCCTTAAGTGGTAAAAGCCTTTATCTTTCTGGCCCTTTGTTCTCATCTGTCAAATCCTAGTGTAGATTCATGGAATTTGCATTTCTGAACACTTTCTCTGTCTTTTTCTCCCTGTCTCTCTGTCCTTGTCTCTCTGGCTCTGTGTCTCACAGTCTGTCTGTCTTTCTCCCTCGTGTTTTGTGTTATTCGTGTGTGGCCTTGAGTGTACTATTTTTGTTTTGCACCTTGAAGATTAGTAAACCTGGCTTGATTTACGCAAATTGTGCTATGCCTCACAATTATGTCAATTCAAACCTATAACCAACATTTTTAATACTGATAGTGGCTCAAAGTTTTTAATGCTAACTTACAGTGGTTAATGTGGCTAACATACAATGGCGCTCATTTCTCAAGAGACAGGAAGATAATCATCCTACTAAATTCTAGATTTTCTATGAATTTCTGTTACAGAAAAAGGAATTTAAACTAGTAGAAGAAATTCATATTGGCTATTCTAATTTTCTATTATGATTATACAGTAAATACAGGTTATACATATTTAGGGGTTTTTTTGTAGCAGGAATTGAACTCAGGACCTTGTGCTTGTCAGGCAGGTGCTGTGCCACTCAGCTATGACCCCAGCCCTACATGTTTAATTTTAATACTCTATGTCACATACTTAATTTCATTTTTGACAATGCATTTACAGTTACTGCTCACAGAAATGTATTTTCTTCTAAAGGTAATGTTTTTATATTTTAACCTTAAAAGAAGACAAGGATGTTTTAGATCATTTATAACCAGCATTCTAAGTAATAGTATTTTAAGGCAAAGAAAGATAATTGGCCAAAAGGTTGAATGTGGAATTCCTTTCTAATAATACAAAGCTGCTTCTGTGGTTAGTGCAAACATAAGTAACCAGTTCATGTTTATATTTTTAATTGAAATAAGGAAAGGATTTGTATTCCCAAGAAAACTAACAGTCCTATGTTGAGATTCTTGCTCTTCTATGAGCTGTGTTGTGAGTCACAGTACACAGAAAGTAAAATGGTGCCTACCATACATAGATTTCTAAGTGTACACAGCATAGATTTAAAGACAATTATAAGTTTTGCAGTACAAAAAAAGCTTTCAAGAGAATATGTGATAGTATAGCTGGTATTCATAAAACTGACTTTATTATAATTTAAAACAGAAATATATTTTTATTTTTTTCTGCAAGCAAATTTCTTCCAAGTTGAAGCTTTTAGTATAAGGAGAAGATATAGTCCCGGTCTCTGAGTAATGTACTTTTAAATTTAACTCACAGAAACAATTACGTCTATCAAGTACAACTGATTGAATTTTGCTATGTTCAAAGAAAGAAATGACCTAGATTCCTGGCCATCTTTATGTTCTCTTCGCTATGTCTTAAAGAAGTATGAGTTTTAAAGACTAACTTAAAAAAAATGGAAGTAAACTAGGTCATTTCTGTGGCAGGCCACCTCTAACTTAGCATTTGAGTTTGCTTTCAATCTGATCATGTGTTCTGCCAGCAGTGGCTTGGGTGGGGAGTGAGGAAGGGGTGTGGATTGTGGACCCTGTGGAAATTGTGGGAAGAAAAATGCACAGAAAGGCAAGAAAGAGTTCCACAAAATTAGAGATGGCAAAGATGGGGATTGGTGGAAGAGGGAGACAAATCTTTGCGTGTGTGTTTTTTTCCACTATGCCTTGGTCTGGCCTTTATGAGTTTGTTGTTCCCACAAAGTCTTGGATGCATGTCCTTTATTTTAAGAAAAAGCCTGATTCAAGGGAAATTCTACATGTGCTCTGATGTTCACAGTGCAATTGCTAATATTTTCTGTCTGACTGTGCTTCACATCAGGTATTTCCTCCACACGCAGGTGTAGCTGAAAAGCAACAAACGTGGGTGGTGCCTAAGCTGCTTTCTTCAGGGCTGGTTTTAAGTAGCACCTTTTCTAAATTCAGGAAGACATACAAGGAACAATGAAAAGTTTGCCAATACTCTTAGCGTTCTAAGACATGAACTGCTATATAGTATCTACTAGCCCAATTACCAGCATGGCAAGCTATTCTTCAAACTTTTATTTAATTTTGAAGTTTAGTGTTTTCAGCTTCAAACTTGTAATTACCTCTGAAATTTTTGCTTTAATCATTCAGTACACAAGAGATCCTCCAAGTAATACAAACATAGGTCAATATGGAAAATATAAACTCAGGTATAAAATGAACTTCATTTACTTGCTCAACTTCACTTGGGTCTAACAAGAGCCCCAGATAGAAACTGTATCTTCAGCTGCTCATGACTGTACCTCAAACTTGACGACAGGCCCAGAGAGCCTGAAATATATACATGGTGCAGTGATGGGAGAAAACGTGAGTAGAATTCATTTTATAACATCTGCAAAGAATAACCGAGAGAAAAATCTCTTGGTTTTCTTGGGGGAATTTTCTCAATTTTCTTTGCCAGTTCACAGGCCACAGGCTCAAGTCACGAAAAGCAGAGCAGAGAAGACCATACCGTGGGTCCATTTGTAATCTTTGCCTATTTCCTGGTTTTACTGTATTGAAATTTGGATGACATTCTAATAATTATGTTGGTATCAATAGTTTATCTTTTCACCAAGAACAATATAATAGAACCTTAATTTGAACTCTGCCACATGTACTTGTCTCTTAATATACTAATTTTTAAACCAGGTGTGCTGATGCATCCTCCACTACTAGGGAAGTTGAGGCAAGAGGATTGTAAGGACTACACAGTGAGACCTTATTTCAAAATAACAAAACAAAAAAAAAAAACCCTAAGCTAAACAAAACCAACAAGATGATGCTCTTTGGTTGGTGTCTTAGTTATTTTTCTCTTACTGCTGGGACAAAAGACCCCATACTCAAAGTTAAAGGGGGAAGGTTTATTTAGCTCACAGTTTGTGGAGGTTTCAGTCTAAAATCAGCTGGCCTCAAGGTAGGGTGGCATGTCTGAAGGGCAATCTTTCATGGTAGTGGAATACAGCAAAAGCAACAAGAGCAAAAGACAGGGAACAATCCTCTCTTTTTCTCTTATATTGTATGCAGGCTTTGTGCCCTCAGGTGGGTGTAGTACTTGCACCACTCACGCCATCTCCATGCTCTCCTCTTGCACAGGCTCAGTTTACAAAGTGAGGACCCTGGCCCCTTGCTGAGTCACTTAAACTTTTCAAGTTAACACAATAAATCAACCATTACAACATCCTGGGGTATAAACATGTGCCCTAGGGCATGTCCTCTGCACCCTAACATGTAAAACTGCCCAGTCACTTAGTTAAACTTCTAAGTGCCTCAAATTGACACAATGTACCAACCATTACAGTTGGGTATAGTATATTTTTTTCATGGGTGGCAAAGTTACAGCTAAGTGTCGTACCAAAATCAGGCCACACTTCTTGTTGGACATATTGGCATAAAGAGGACTTTTTCTTGGCTAAACTTAGTATACATGTAAAAAACAATAAAAAACAAATGATCATTTTCATATGAACACACAAAAATATTTACAAGTGAGACATCCTTTAGGTTACTAATTATATAAGATGGAACATAATTGTGTTTAAAAGATCAGAGAAATTAGAAATGATTTCCAATGAAATGTCTTCATAGAAAGACATTATTTTAAATTGAATATTGAAAAGCTAATAACATTTTACTAGGAACAAAGGGAAAGGAGGAACTTCTGGACATAGGATATAAAAATATATGGCTTTTGAAGAGATCAGGTAAACTCAGTAAGCCTAGGTCAGTGATATGGAGTGGTGTATATTAAAAATGAGCAAGGTGTGTTTGTTTGTCTTTTTTTAAGCCAAAATACAGATTACAGAAGTGAGAAGTGATGTGTTTAGGGATGTTATTAATTTTAAGTATGGATATGTGGGAATGGCACTTTGATTTCTAGGCTTAGAAAAGAAGTCAAGTTGGAGATTTCTACTTGATCATAATTTACTTTGGAGTTGACAAAGTATGTGTATGTTAGCCAGTGATATGATACAGAATCAGTAAATAAGACCAAGAATATAATCTTATAGGAATGTCAATGTTTAAGGGGTGGACAGAAGTGTGAGTCTGACAGGAAAGCCTACAGTCATCAAATGTATAAAAGTAGAACAGGTGTGGAATCAGAAACCAAGTGCTGATTAAAAGTTCAAGGGACAGAAGTTATAAAATTTATGTATACTTTACAGTTAAAGAAAGCTTAGGAAGTAGATTCAACCCTGTTTTCTTCTGTGTAGAATTCTGGATGACTTTGTTAATTATGATTATTTGACATTTTCTTTAAAGAACTGTGAATAACTTCACTCTTTCAATGTATTTCTATTGAGTATGAATAATGCACAAAATCTGAGTTAGGTGATACTGAGTATAAAAAATATATGAAATATATAGGAAGTTTGTAGAATTTATAATCTTTTAAAAAATAATGGAACATAACACAAGTAAGGACACGGTAATGATTGAATTGATTTTTTAATGATAAAATACATGGCCTAGAGAGTTCTATGATCAGTCATAAAAAGGAAATAGCTAGTTTTATATAAAGATATAAAAATATTTATCAGGATATCTAGCTTATAGTTTTCTACAGTATATTAAGGTTGTCACAAAGCAACACTCATATTTTTTGTGTGACAGTGGTTTCTTTTCCAAAATTTGAAAATGATGAACTGAAATATGAATTAATAGTAGGACTGCTTGTGATGAGTCAAAGGTAAAGAATAAAACTGGCTTTATAATCATATCTGATTTTTATTAATCATGGTAGTTCACTACATAAGGTCACTGTGAACACTGAATTAGCAAACTGAGCAATCCTCCAGGAAGACATACACGGTTTAGCTTTCTGAGAGATTGCAGTTGTACTTTCATCAACTAATAACACATAATCTATGTTTTACTCTATGTTTCTGTTTAAACACTTTATTTAACGTTATTGATCCATTAATATTGAACTTATGGCCAACCATACTACTCAGAACACAGTACATCTAAAGTTGCATTTTTTTCATCCCAGCTTTCTTGAATTTAGGAATACTAGATAACACTTCAGTAATATGCTGTGGGAGTGCATTCTAAATGGTGAGATCACCAGTAAAACCCACAAAAATGTGAAAAAAAGGCCACCGAATAGATCATGGAGAAGACATACAGTATGAGAGTTGAAATAGGAAGACAGAGTGGTGCCTTGTTTGACTAGGTTGGGAATACAGCAGACAGCAACCCCCAAGTCTTTAAGCACTCTGCACATCTGAGAGAGTGTGCCAGAGCTCTGCAGTTAATGATTTTAAGGTTATCAATACCTTTAGTAAATAGGTACATCCTCTAATATGGAATCCATGAATAATCAGGATCAACTACATTTTGTTAAAGCATATGTAATGATTTTAAAAATGCCATGAGAAGCATGCTTTTAATGAATGCTGACTATTTAGCAGTAGTGGTTTGAAATTGTTTTTATTAGTTTAATTTTACTCAATGCAGCCATGCCTCAGGAGGACCCAAGAGGATTTATAGTAGGACCCCTGTGGATACTGAAATTGGTGGATGCTTAAATTGTTGCATAAGATGCTATAGAATTAGGTTAGAACTTATGCACATCTCCCTTATACTTTAAATAATCTCTAGTTTGCCTATAATAATATAAGTGCTATGTGAAGTTATTATACAATATTGTTTAGGGGATATGACAAGAAAATGTCTGGGCATGTTCAGTATGCATAGAACCTGTTTTCAAATATATTGATCCACAGTTGAGTTAAAGGGGTTGAGTCCATGTTTAGTACAGGTGGAGTTTTAAAAAAAATATTTCCATCTACAATTCATTGAGCCCTAACACCTGCATATAGAAATGGACTATACCTATTGGACTAAGATTTGTATTAGGAACTGGAAGTAGAAATAAATGAGACATCGTATCTCCCCTTACATGACTTCCATGTTTGGAGGAAAGAGGGGAGACATAAACAGAATATTTCAAAAACTATTAAAATACAAAACTAGATACATGGGTAAGAAGCTATGGATACACCCGGTGAGAATCAGCTAAAGCAATCTGGGCATACAGCCATGG
>PVLD010034104.1:0-12987 GCA_004027595.1 Dinomys branickii | reverse complement strand
CTTTGTCGTGGAAATATTTTATTTCTCCATTGAATTTGAGGGATAATTTTGCAGGATACATCAGTCTGGGTTGGAAGTTGTTTTGTTTCAGAATCTGTAGTATCTCGCTCCAAGCTCTTCTTGCTTTCATGGTTTCCGTTGAGAAATCTGCTGTGATTCTGATGGGCTTTCCTTTATAGGTGATCTGTTTCATTTCTCTGGCAGCTTTTAATATTGTGTTCTTTTGCTGGACATCTGGGATCTTGACTATTATATGCCTGTGTGTGTTTTTCTTTGGGTTATGGATCATTGGTGTTCTATATGCTTCGCTTAACTGAACTTCAGCATCTTTTACCTTGTTTGGGAAATTTTCTGCTATTATTTCATCAAATATTCCTTTTATATCGTTTGTGAGATCTCCTGCTGTTTCACACACTCCTATAATTCGAATATTGTTACGTTTTTCCTCATCTTGCCTCTGTTGGATTGACTTTTCTTGTGTCTTTGATGATATCATGAGATTCTTCCTTTCACGCTCATAAGCTGCCATGCTGTCTTCAAGTTCTGAAATTCTATCTTCGGTTTCAATTAAACGGTTTTTCATGCTTTCAGCGTTAGTTTTCAAATCCTGGCATTCTCTTTGCACCTGTTTCATTATTGGTAATTCATTCCTAAATTGCTCTGGTAACGTTTCCATTTGTTTCCTATTTTCTTCTAGACTTTTGTCTTTTTCTTGTCTATGTAAATGGAACATTTCTTCCATCATTGTTTTCAGCTCGTTTTTTGTCTGAGATATCATTGTGGGTATGTGGGTTATTTCTGCTTTAAGCTCTTTCATGGCCTGTTGGAGTTGTTTAATTTCGGATGCAATCGTTTCATAACTTGCAGGTATGTGATTTCCTGGTTCCCCTGTATCCTCACATTCAAAACTTGTTCTGGGTGGGGTTGAGTTTTGAGACTGCGTTTTGTTCCTCTGTTTTCCCATTTTTGGGTGTCAGATTCAAAATGTGGAGCTATAAATTCCCCAGGCAGTTCAGCAGGCCAAGGTCTGCTGCAGAGGCTGCTCCAATGATTCCTTCTCTTTGGGAGAATGTCCCTTAAGCTGTCTGCTGAGATTTCCGCTTCTATTCCCTACCCCGAGCACTGACCGGGGCGAAGAAACAGCTTGCCGCCCCAGGAGTCTTACAGACAGGGCACTCCGTTGTTCCTCCCTGGGTGGAGCTCCTTTCCCCCTCACAAATCCCGTTGGGGCGCCTAGCTAGTTCTTCCCACCCGGGAGATCCCGCAGTTTTTAAAGCTGTTTTGATGTTACTCGCTGGGCTGAGCTTCCTCCCGATTCAGGAAAAACCGGTTAGAGCACCCGCTTAACTCACCCTTTGATCGTGCAGACAGGAATGCAGTTCAGGGGTATCTCTCTGGATGGAGGTTTTTCCCGACTCAGAAATCCCGCCGGTTGCTGTTGCTGCAGTTCGCGCAGCGCCGGCTGCAGGGGTGTGGTTCTGAGCGGGATCCCGGACCGCTACCCAGATTGGCGCAGTCTGTCCCTGTCGCTCCAATTCCCGTGGCTCCGGCTGTGGGGGCGGGGTTCTGAGCGAGATCCCGGACCGCTGCCCAGATTGGCGCAGTCTGTCCCAGTAGCGCATTCTCTGAGTTTCCTCTGCTCCGCTGCCTCCAACAAATCCTGGTTACAGCCGCCTCTGAGCCATTCGGGTTTAGGAGCTGAAGCCGTCCTTCCCTCCGCACTCGCTCTCTCTGCTGTACGTGATTTGAACCGACCCTACACAGTTTTAGCCCTGTACAAAGTTAGCAATCATGACAATGATCACTTATGATGTATCTTCAGTACTTCTAAAAAATGTCCAAAATTCAAATGTTACAAAAGTCAAAACAAAACAAAGAAACAAAATTAAGGGAAACAAATTTATGTTAATTCTGAACATCTGGGTGCTGGTTAAAAAGAAAACATTGTGTAATATGGTTCTTCTTGATTAGTAATGGAAATAAAATTAGATCATCTAAAGAAATAGCAACTTTATGGAATTTTAATCATAATTCTATGTGCAGATCCTTGTACAAGACACCAAGAAATGTATTTTGGGGGCTTTCTTAACAGCTAAGGACATGACATTAAACCTCAGCACAAAGGTCCTGTACACATATGCCAAAGTCACATTCTCCTGGTTTTTATTTTTTGCAAATGTCTATCTTTTCTCTTGGACTGAATCCCCTTAAAACATAAACCAAATTAAACCTTTCCTCCTTTAAATTGTGGATGTTGGGTATTGTTTTTAGTGATTAGAAAGCTCACTAATACAATACTCCAAAGACTGAAGAATTACAAAATTAAATGCCATACACTTTTATTATTCCATCTATTTACTCCCATGCTTTTCTAGATACAAATTATATTGCTTCTTGGTTTGCAGTATTTTTTTCAATAACTTTAATTCCTAAGAATATTTACAAGATGAAGTTTTTGGTCACCCTTCATTGAATGTCTTGATTAAAGGTTCCAATAGTTATTGAATAAAGTGATAACCAAAATTTAGAGAATTTCTTTACAAAAAAGGCTAATGCTATTGTAGCTCAGGTTGACTTGAAAAGTAATTCATTTGAAGAGTCAAACATTTAAAAAAAATCCAGTTAATAGGTAGCAAACAGAAAACTTTTAGTTTAGAAAATTTTTAGTGCTATGCTAAAAATTTGTTTTAATTCAATCTCAACTTCATCAATTTGTAGTTGTCATTTTATATAACATATACATATAATAGTATATATTATATATGTGTATATATATATAGTCTGCAAAAAAGTATACACACTTCAGGAAAAGAAAAATAGTATTTTTTAACAGATAATGTCACCTTTGTATGGGGGAACCTAGAGAATGTCACATATCACAGAATACCCACTGTGATGCCGGCCTTAGAGAAGAAACTGCAGATACATGTGCAACAATCTCAATGACCAAGGTTCCAGGAGCCATTGCCATACTAATAAATGTCTGGGAGCTAATGCCAATAATCTCAGCACCTCTTGTAGTTGTAGAGGTCAAAGATAACTTGTATTAATCTTATGATACCTCAATAAATTTAGCATTAAAATATTTATAAAACTTTTTATTTTCCTGAAGTGTGTATATCTATTTTTTGCAGACTGTGTATATATGTATGTATAAATATATATGCACATACATATATAACTATTTTAACTGGCAGATGATTTTGGGAGCTTATTTTCAAAAGGTCTAGATTACTGTGTATGAATCATATACTAGCGCTCCATGGGTTTCATCACTTAGTAAATATTGTTTTATGTGATATGCTTCACTAAAATTTTGTATTTGGATATGATTATTTAAAGTTCTGTGATTACTGCAAAAAAGTACAGTTTCTGTTGAAGTGTTAAGCTAAATTGATAATAACATTCAAATAATCCTTATATTTGACTGAAGGAACTTGCAAATGACTTGCATTTTTATTTTGTTGACGTTCTAGGGATGAACCCAGGGGCCCAGTAGACAAGTGCTCTACTGCTGAGCTATATCCCCAACTCCCTAATGATTACTTTTATTCCCTGGATTAAATTTTTTTAAAAAAAGCAATATTGGAATTAATGAATTTTCTATTGGAAGCCTCTGGTAATGTGATCTAAAACTGATACATAACTGAATTTCTTTGCTGCTGTCTGGCACAACTCAGCAGCTAGTGCTTAACTTTTGGGATAGTGCACTAGAAGACTTGAAATTGAAAATGAGCAAAACTTCCATTACAGCAGCAATCCTTTTATCCAGCTGAAAAGTTAAAGCTTCACAAAATGCTATGTCAAAGCTTCTGCACCAGCATGTGTTAAATTGTCTCCGTCAGGTGCAGTCTCACTGTGATGGTCCCCAAGGGCATGCTGATGTTTCCTCAGCAGAGATGCGGCTCCTGAGGGTTCCTGTGGTGGATGCTAAGTGTCAGAAAGCATCTTGTTCGGGTTATAGGCTCATCATTAGCTTTTTCAGAAATGAAAATGCAGTACTTGATTTCACATTTCATGTGGACTTCTGCCACTCCCACCTTTTTGAATTCATTCTTGCTGTAAAAGATTCATTGCAAAATTAAGAAGCTTATCAAACAAGCAAGTAAAAGAGCTGTCAATTTATAAGGTGTGATGAATGATGACATTGTTGTGGCAAGGATTCTCTCAAAGGACTGCTCAGACTCTAATTCTCATATTGTCTCCCTAACTCAAAACGTAGGACACTATTTACCAATGCTCCCAACTGGGGCCTGGTGCAGGTTGTAGCTGAAAGGGTGTGTCACGAGTCAGGGTTCAGCTAGCTGACAGGTGCCATGCTGATAGAGGCTTCTCCATACAGGCTGCGTCTCCCTCCACCACCACTTCCTAGTTTCCTGTTTAACAGTGACCTGTACCATATCTGTGAAAGGAAGGTGATGCTTACTTCATGTGAGAAAATGAGAGATGAGTTAAGTTTAACCACGTGTTAAAGTTAGAAGCCTGTTCACTGCATGTACCTCTCACAGAATTCCAGGATAACAGGAGAAGCTGGAAGTACAAGGAGAGGTCTGTTGAATCCATCTTAGTTTGGAAGAACTTAGAACAAAATGGTAAACCAGACTGGACAGAGACAAGGAGGGTAAATCGGATACGACCCTAGCAAACATGGACATAAGCTCATTTTAGCTAAATCCTAGTACTCCCAGGGTGCTCATCCTTCTATTTAATGCTTCCTTTGTGTTGCAAGTGCGTTTCCTCTGAATAAGGTGCCTTCCTCTTCTGAACTCTACTCCTCCCTCAGGACTCAGTTTCACAGAAACTCCCTTTGTCCCTCAGGCTGTTACACATTATACACAGTGCTGTGTTAAACTGCAGCAGGTTGAATAGTGCTCTCCCTCCCCCAAATAACCAAAGGTATGCCCACGTTAACCCTGGAACCTGAGAATGTGATCTTATTTGGAAAACGGGTCTTTGCTGATCTCATTAAGTTAAGGATCTCAAGATGGGCCCTAATTCCAAAGACAAGGGAGTTTACAGCAGAAAGACAGATTTGAGGCAGACTTAAGAGAAAGTCATGGTTGATCCTAGAGACAGACTGGAGGGACACCAGCACAAGTCGAGGAATGTCTAATGCACCAGAAGTCAGAGGGAACAGGGATCTGAATCTACCCTGAGGTTTTCACAGGGACCACAGCCCTGCTGACACCTTGGTTTCTGACATCTAGTCTCCACAGCCATGGGAGAATACATGTCTGTTGTTTGAAATCATGGACTCTGGGAATTTGCTCTAGACAGCTCAGGAAACAAACATGCATACCTCCGTCACAGTTCTTACCACATGTGTGGTCTCCTCTTTAAGGCGTCTTATTTCTGTGTCTCCAGCTCTTAGTGTAATGCTTGACATGCATTTTCGATAGAGTGAATAAACGCTGCAAATGCACCAGGTTTAATTTTTATTAAGCCAGGACTTGGGAAGTTTATACCTAAAAAGTTGAAATGAGCTAGGAAAGTAGATTAGCAGTAGAGCTCTTATCCAGGTCCAATCCCTGGCACTGCAAAATAAATAAAAAAGTTAATTAATTAAAAAATTGAAATCAAGGCATAGTCTACGTCTTGTAAGTACATTGAGGATAGTTATATACTCTGTATTACTGACTGTTCTCTTGTTATTTCATTATGAAATTTTATTTTTATTTTGTCTTTAAAAATAGAAATTAGTTTAGCCATGAAGTTTCCATTTCCACGTGGCCATAGGGAAGTCAGTGTTTCCAGTTCACAGTAACTTAGTCTCTTCCAGCTTCAAATCTCATTTTCCTTTAGAATTTTCTTCCCTTCTCTGCAGAGGTGGTTCCAGTAGCTGAAGTTCGGAGCAGCGCTCCATCCGTTGGCACTGGAAGTCACAGTTACCAATCTTGGTCTTTACAGCCATGACTTCGCCTGGTGAATTCCACACAGCTGTGCCATCTGGTTGTCACAGCCACTCTGTCCCCTGCGCATCCCCAGGGCTGCTGGTTTGTCATCAGACTGCAGGCTTTGGAGGAAGCACAGGAACTGGAGAGTGCGAGTGGGCAGAGAACCCCCTCGCCAGGTGGCTACACACACCTTCCTGTCTGTCATTGCCAGGCAGGCGTGGGGCTTCATCACAAGTCCTGTGACCTTGTGGGCCCGTGCTGAGAAGAGGACACCACTCCTGAAACCTGGGATCCCCTCGAAGTGTTCTTGGGTTTGATTGCAGTTTCCACACTCCTGCTGCCCCTTGATATCCTCAGAAAGCAGGAAGCAAAGACCAAGGTGCTGGGCTCTTTTTCAGGAACTTTCTAGGTGTTCACGCTGGCCTTCTCCCCTGACTCTCCCTTTTCTACTCTTTGGTCAAACTCTCATTTCTGTTTGAGGGATGATGAACGAACGCACATCATCACATTGCAGGGCTTATTGTCTAAGCCTGTGCTCCACATCTGCTGGGTTTTGGCTCACAAAATTCAAGTCCCAGCTTTTAGAACTAAAGGGTATGTGTGTGGGAACAACACAAAACAAACACCCCAAACCAACTCTCCTCCGTCCTTCCAAAAAGCAAAACAAAAAGCCATTCTTTCTCAATTTCCTGATTCTTAGGCCATGACCTTAATGTCTTAGCACACCAGGTTAAAAAAACCAAACAAAACTCCCATGCCTACTGGGGGTGATGGTGTGAGTCAGGGGTGCGGGGGAGGGGTGGGGAAGAGAAAGTGAGAAAATGCAGAGTTTAATATTAGGTTTTATTCTATATTACAGTGTGTGGAAAACTGGTATGGAGAGCACAGAGTGAAATTAGTACTTAGAAACATAAAAACAATTCCTGAAAGAGGGGCGATCTGTACAAAGTGTTGGCAAGAAATAGGCAGAAAGCAATTGGCATTTTAAAGAAGATAAATATCAATATTTTGACCTTAGTATATGTCGAGTCTCATCAGGTCATAAAGGCTTGTGACAGGAGTAAACTGAGGCTGTATAATCTAGAAATTAAGATCATGGTAATACTGAGAACTCTCTATCAAATCCTTACTCTAAGCAGCCTAATGTTCTTTCTGATA
Source organism: Dinomys branickii (assembly GCA_004027595.1). NCBI lineage: Eukaryota > Metazoa > Chordata > Mammalia > Rodentia > Dinomyidae > Dinomys > Dinomys branickii. The sequence goes on along the minus strand of PVLD010034104.1, from coordinate 5,935 downwards.
AAAGCAGATTCCTCGGCACATACAGTTTTGCTCTGTACCTGAGTTTTAGAAGTCGAGGAACTCCTGAATCTCCTTCTTCTTTGGACATAGCAATGATGCCTTATAGGTTCAGTGACGAGTTTAAAGCATGATGTGATCATTTCTGCACTGGAAACAACTCTCTCTCACGAAGCGGGGTGTAGGAGAAAAGACAGGGAGGCCAAAGTTTTCAGTGAGTTGTGTTGGGAGAAGCAGTTGAATTCTGAGGCCTGTGCTGAGTCCGTGACTCGAACAGTAGATTCCTATAGTACACAAGTCCACTGTAGGCCTGAAATCAGGATGTGTACCTAGATACTACGGACGCCGGTCTGTGGGCACCAGCGGCCTAGGCACGTCTGAATTTCCACGAGCCAGCCATTCTCCAGGGAGGCCTGCAGTAGCTGAGAAGTTATCCCTGCTCCATTCCCTAATACTTTATTTTCCGTAAGTCCCAAACTTGGGCCAGTGGGGAAGGGGCCTGTCTAGAACACCAAATGGGTGCTCAGAAGGAAGGGAGTGCAATGAAGATGAGTGGGCTTGTCTTTCTCTTCTGAAGGGACCAGGAAGTCATTATCCTGGCTGTAGTGATTTGGAGCTTATTGTAAGGGGAACAATACAGTACAGGACACATAGTTTATAAGATCATTTATAATAGTCACCCAAAGAGTCACATACAAGAGAGTGCAGGAAATCGGTCCACACACTAAAGACTGAAGAATCTAGCTGAGGGCTTGGATCCTACAGCAATGTCCTGCATGAGTCCAGCAGAAGACCTAGAGCTCATAACAATGCCTCCCACGAGTCCACCTGGAGGCCTAGAGCCCACAACAATGTCTCACACATGCCTATTTCACGGACCTGTGCTGGGAAGGCCCAAAGGTCGGTGGTGGAAGCTGGAGAACCTGCACCAGCGGGATGAAGGATCTGTGCCAGCAGGCTGAGGGATCTGCACTGGAGCCAGGAATTGATGCTCAAAATAAGAACCAGAGCTCCCTTGAAAAGTACCACAGCCATCCTCAGCAATGGTGAGGTCTAGAGCTCCTCCAGTGGTGAAGACAGTTGAGCTCCCAGTGGGAAAGCCAATGCAGCAAGCTTCTCCAGGAGACTGAGCTGTGCACCATCTTCCCCTCTGGAGCCAGGAAGCGATGCTCAGAGTAAGGACCAGAGCTCCCCGAAAATGAACCAAAGCCATTCTCAGTGCCAAGGTCCCGAGCTCCTTGGAAGATGAAAACAGCCAAGTTCATCAGGAAAGCCAGTATGACGAGCCCCTCCAAGAGAACCAACAGCTCCTTACAGCTTCTCTCAGCTTTCAACAGCCTTTCTCCATTCCCAACAGCTTCTGCCAGTTCCCAACAACCATTTCCCTTCTCCAGTTCTGCCTCTTATGCTGCTGGCAATAATCCTCCTGTGGGCCTCCCACACCCAGCACCATGATCATTAAGTTCAGCTGGGTGTTACAAGTTGACCACCAGTTGTCAATCCACCTCACTGGCTGTCTATGGTGCTATGGAAAATAGTGCTTTTTTTGACAGTCTCAACCATCAGAAGTGGCTCTTGTCTGGAAATCACTTGCAGTGTGCTTGCCATGTGTTAGATACATCCCTTAGCACTGGAGCTGGGGCAGGAGAACAGGGAACGGCCAGCCTGTTAGATGACTTTTCAGTCAAGGAGCTCCAGAACACGTGCACTAAAGAACAGTTTCTAAGCCCTGAACCTGGTGTCAATCAGAAAGCGCTATCTTCCATTCTCCTGATGCAAAATCAAGCAGGTCTCTGTAGCATGGCTTAGGCCGCTGTGCGCTCCCTGCCCAGTTGCCTGCTCTCCTTCTGCAAAGCATACTTTCCCTACTTTACTTGGCCCACGCTCGCTCTGCAGGGCACACCCCTTTCCCTACCTTCAATAAATGTGAGACGTCAATAATTTTTCTACCTCTCTTGTCCAAGTCTTTGTTCAGGGCAAGAAACAGGAAACAATATCTAAAACAACTCCACAGCACCCCAGAACCCTGTTTAGAAGCTTTTGTGTGTGAATTTCCTAGGACATAGCTCCTAGGTGAAAATCCACTTAGCCTAAAATGGCTCCATTTCCTTTTGAATAGTCTTGCTGTTGCTTTATAGCCTGGCTACCCCATTTTATAGCCTGGCTACCCCATTTTATACCCTGGCTACCCCATTTTATAGCCTGAAGGACTGGAGGAATCAAGAGGGTTGCTCAAAAACAAATTGCTCCACTGGTACTATCACAGCCTTGGATACCTTGGTTAAGTGTTTGGCAGCATGGGTTCATTGTTAAATAAAAGCAATACAAATGCTCGGCTGACAAAAAGCAGGAAGAGCAACAGGCAAGTGTTCAGAGCTGCAAAAGTGTCGAGGCCAGTGAAGTTCACCATGCTTTTGCCATCACTCTTTGACTGGCTTGAAGACAAATTCAGACATCATGGGAATATTGGAAGATAAGAATTATGTCTTTTAATGCTTCTCTGAGTGCTTTTTTACAAGGCAGACCTTCAAAAGAAGCTGAATCCTAGAAGAGGCCATCAGGTCCTATCAGTCACCTTTTGCAGTTATAAAGGAAAGATCTTGCTGGACATGGTGGCACACATCTGTACTCCTAGCACCAGGGAGGATGAGGCAGGAGGATCACCATGAGTTCAAGGCCAGCCTGGGCTACAGAGTGAGTTCAAGACTAGACTGAACTACATAGGGAGATCTTGCTCAAAAAGAACAAAAACTTTCTAGCTCCAGATACAAATTCCATTTGTATTCTATGTTCTATTTGATAGGAAAGCATAAGCAATATTCAGAAAGAAACTCTGCCAGTTTCCTTCAGGATGTTGGTGAGTTTCTCAAAGTGTAAAATTCCCCCAAAGTCAAGATGGTGGAACAGAAAGGGAGCAAAATGTTTCAAGAGAATAGTAAGCGGTTCCTGGGGTGATTGTGGGAACTGAGCTTAGGTGTGTGTGTGTGTGTGTTTCCTTTTTGATTTGGGAGTGGAGTGTGAACTCGTGGGATAGAAGCGTGTCCTGCTCTGACATTTTATGATGTTTTTCGTTCATGGCAGGAGGTACAGATGGAAAGAACAATGATTAAATAAGAGCGTGTTTGCAGGAGTGTGTGCTGCACCGTGTTCTTTGTTGCTGTGCGAGCCAAACCTTGGAACAAAGCTGTATGGGATCTTATGCGCACAAAGCCAAGCATTCCAGTTCACTTGGTGGTGTTTGGCCTTATGTGTGTAAATAACGGCAACAAGCCGGTCTGGGCAATAAGAGGTAATCTGGGAAAACTAAGCTTAGTCTTGTTAGTAATGTTTTAAAATCCTTAGATTTCTTTTGCCAAATTCTTAGATTTAGATTTAGACTTAGCTTACAAAAACAAGAATGGTTATTTTCAGAGCCAGTGTGGAAAATATTCTCTGGGTATGTCCGAGCTCCTTGCAGCTCTACTGACTCCTAAGACAGGATCTCACATCTCTGCACCAGTGGGAATTCAGGCCTTCTCTGGGGGTGTCGATCGTTTGCTCTCAGATATCCAACCCCGCAGCCTTGAGTGTTTGTTTCCCCAACAGCGTGCTAATCTACCCAGGATGTGCTGCGCGTATGTATTTTCAGTGATTCCTGTACAGCTTTAACTTATTTGACAGTCGAGAAAAATTGTTTTCCTTTGAAGCCCAAAATCCTAACATTCTTTTGCATTCTTAGTCTTTTCTTCCAGGAGATGGCGATAGAACATCAAAAATATCAAAGCACAAAATGCAAGCACTTTGGCCCTAAAGGTACTCCCACAGTAGAACTCAGGACCGGGGTGACTTACTTTCAGCACTTGAGCCCCGGGAAAGTTCTCTCATTGCAATATTTGAGTTCCACTTTGTGGGATGAAACGGGACAAAAGGGCACTCAGGCCGGTTGCTCACTTCTTTCTCCATTTAGTTTCTTGTTCTCTGCATTTGTGCTGTGGAGTACAGGAAATATCTACCGGGTTGGTCTCCATTTGAAAGATGAGGAGACTTTCCAGCTCTTTTGGAGATGAAGCTTTTGAATTCCTTTGCTATAAATCACTATGGAAACTGCATGGCTTTATCAAAAGATTAATACTACAGATTGATTTTCTATTTTTTATATTTTCTTAATTGGCACAGGTAATTATGCATATTTATGGGGGTACAGTGTAATATTTCGATACCTGTATACAATATGTAATGATCAGATCAAGATAATTGACATATGTATCACTGTATTGATTATTTCTTTATGTTTTGGGAGCATTTAAAATACTTTTTACTAGCTATTTTGAAATACTCAATTAACGGTGGTCGACCGTATTTATCCTCCTGAGCTGTAGAACATGTGGTTCTCCCCCACTCCTATCCAACTGCTTCACTTACCCAGGAACTATCCAGAGACTGAATTTTAAATTAGTCCCTGACAATCCTCACTCTTTATGTTTTGCACGGTGTTCCTCAACATAAGGAACAAGTAAAACAAAACAAACAAAAAAGACATGGGTAGAAACAATTTCACAGACCCTCGGCTGCAGAGTGCGGAGTTGTTATCTTGCCTGTGCACAATACCAAGTGATTTCTTGTTTTTTCTTACCAGGGAGAGAGGAAGTTAGTCCAAGGGTTATCATCAACAACTGCCTGGCTAGCATAAGTTACCTTTCAGAATGCTCTCATTTGAAGATACTTGTTATTTTGTTGTCTTGGAGATTTTAACAAAAAGTTCCTGATTTAGCAACAACTCATGCAAAATTGGAATAGATGTGCAAAAAAGGAACCCAACAGAAAGTTGAGCACAAGAAGGAGGGAGAATTTGTATTTAGAAAATGGACAGCTTGGCACCTGAGGATGGAATTTTCTATAGTGTAGCATTAAATGAATTTTTATTCACAAAAATGTAAGTGTTTTGCAGCATCCTGCAACTGAAATTGCTCAATTCTAGGTCACTATTTTCGCAGGTGTTTTTTTCTATCACGTGAATGTTTCAACATTAATTTCTTTTAAAGTACGTATACGTAACCAACAAGTATTTACTTGATTCATTCATAATATAAACATTACTCAGCTCCTCCTGCTTTCCAAGTCCAGCGTTGGTGGGAATGTAACACCTAACACAATTGAGTATGCACATACCCCAGGGGCCGCCTATATTGATGCTTGCGATGGAGAGGCGGGTGACAGAAACATAAGCTGTCATAGGTGATTGATGTGTTCTAAACCTCATGTATTTTTTTTATTTTAAAAAAATAAAAGTACAAAAACATATTGACAAACAGACACCAAATAGCATAAAAAATAGTACAATCACAACTAATCTATAGACAAGGTGATATGGTCTCAACAGTGGTTATTGCTTTCTCCATTGATATCTTCGAAGTGTAAATATATGAACCCATATACAGACATGCAAATTTAGTCAGACAATTAATCCTCTCAACAACAGAAAAAACACAAAAACCAAAAATCCAAAGACAAAAAAACAAAACAGGCTAACAGCAACAACAGCAGCAACAACAACAACAAAAAAACACCAATAGTTGCTGCTTTACATATTGATAACTTCGAAGTGTGTGTTCGGGATAACACATACAGACATACAAGATTGACCAAACAACCCGTCATCGATTATTGCTTAGCATTAAGTGATATAATACAATAGTAGAACCATGTTAGCCCTCCTGCACATATGTATATTCATATATATTCATATGTACATACATACATTTTTGTCTTTTTCTTTTCTCCTTTCCTTCGTCCCATCTGTTCTTTGTTTTTGAACAGATTTCCTTCATGTCTCTTAGTTTATATTCCCACCCTTGGGTTCTTACACCAGTGATACAATACGTTGCCTGCACATGTATCGCTGATTTATTTCACTTATGAGTATGGACTCCAGTTTTGTCCACTTGCCTACAAAGTCCCC
>PVLD010034103.1:0-12987 GCA_004027595.1 Dinomys branickii | reverse complement strand
AGAAACATGAAGAACAGAAAAGTTCTGGCAAGTGCAACTGTATACTGCTTTTTATGTCTTTTAACACAGCCACTTCCAAGAAGACTTGAGAGAGCTGTCACAGAAAAACAGCTCAGCAAGAGGACAGCCCAGGAGGAAAGACGTTTGCTGCGTGTGAATGCGGAGCACTCCTCTGACCAGCGCAGTGGCTAAGACAAATAGGACGTTGCACCCATTTGCTTTCCGACAAGGGAGGCATGCGTGCTCCAGTAGTCTGTGTCATGGTTTCTAAATCCCCTGCTGTGGCTTCTCAGGTTACAGGGATGAATGCTGAGGGGAAATACCGATGGGAAAAGGCAAAAATAATGCAGTTTAATTTACTGTTCTCTTGGGCTGCTTGGGTCCCTGCTGCCCATACATAGGTACTGAGACACAGAATAAAATCTCCATGGATGTTTCAGTAAAAGGGCTTTCCCCCTTCTGACCCCAAATCTGCCTGCAGGCCTTATCCATACACCACTTCCCTTGCCTCCACCTTCTCTTTGGCCTGGACTACTGCAGTGCTGTTCTAATCAGAATCCCAGCTTCCAGCCTGACTTCTCCTAACGTAAGTTCACAGTGTCTGGGCTTACTTACAAAGCCATCAACCTTAGAAAGACAACACTTTGTTCAAAGCCTGATGATATTTCCCAATACAATGAAAATAAAAGTCACAATCCCTCCCAGGGACTTCAAGCCCCACATTATTTACCTCTTAGGTTACTCTCTAACCCGATCCCTGGCCATTTAACTCTTCAGTGGAACATTGCCAAGCACACTCTTACCCTAGGATTTTGCCTTTGTTGCCCCCTGCCTAACCCACTCTCATACCACAGCTTGCTCTCGTTTTCTCCCTCATTTCCCTCTGCAGAGACTTTCCTTACTTGTCTTTGATGAAGTGCCCCCGATCCTCATACTTTACTCTGCTTTATTTTGACTTCTGGAACCTACTACTCCCCAATGTTATGACCCATTTAATTATGTTTATGTAGCTTTTCCCTGTCCTTTTGAATGTCAGCAGTAACACTGCTGCTATGGTTTACTATCAAATTCCACAAACAAAGACTAGCACATGAGAAAGTAAGCGCTCAGCATATGAATTAATAGATAATGAATATATGAATAGGGATTTTTACCCAACTACTTAAAAATCCAGTTGCTTGAGCCAAGTATTCTGGTGCACAACTGTAATTCCAGCACTCAGGAAGACTGAAGCAAGAAGATCAAATTTTAGTATAGTCTAGGCAACTTAGCAACTCGGCCAGACCCTGTTTCAAAACGAAAACAAAACAAACAGAAAAGGCTTGGAGATGTGGCTCAGTGTGATGGTCCTAGGTTCATTCCTTAATACATAAAAAATTGTTTTTACACAAAGGCATCCCAAGTTCCTTACAAGAATGTTCTACCCACTATCTAGTGTCTAGCGGCAGTAGGCTTCACTTATGGTCAAATATCTCTTGCAAAGTTAGTGTGATATAACTTGGCACACCACAGAACTATTCTAGATCAAATGCTTATTCTTAAGCTTCAGGTTATCATATTTTTACACCTTTCCTTCAAATACTTCCTCTTTTTAGAAACATTTACACTCTTCTACTTAGTGAAATTCTATTCATCCATCAATATTTACCTCAGCTACCACTGGGTAAAAATCCCCTGGCCAAAGTTTATCTTCAGTCAGTAAAACTATGATTTTTAAATACATAATATATTCTCATTAATTAATGAAGTTAAAGTCAATAGGGTGGAAAGATCGAGAAAGGGCCCTGAGGAAGGTGGGATGGCCAGAAGATGAGAGAGGAATAACACAGAGCAGTGAGAACAAAATACACACACACATCTCAAGCATTATCCTTGCTACCCAGTGCTAAATAAAATGCAGAAAAATAAAATAGTCCAACTACTTCTAGATCATCATGGAAAGACAGAGAAGACAATTCCTTAACTTTCTTATTTCCATAACTTTCTTTCTTAATATTTTTTAAGCAATCTATAGGAAACCAAATATTCATGTCACCATCTCTTATTTGGTTAAAAATCTATCACAAAGTTTTTAAAACTTACTCATTCTAGTAAGCAACTCCTACATGTTGTATTAATTTTACCTTTTTCCTGGCACTTACAACTTCTTCTAGTTCTAAAATCTTGGGCTGACTCAGAAAAATGCAATCAGTTATAGATCCAGTCTGGGACTTTTTCCCATCAGTATACCATGTGACATTATCTGGGTCTCATTACAAATGCAATGAGCTAGCGAATCTTTCTGCTGAATATGAGAAGAGAGTCTGCTGTCTTGGTAATTAACGAGTGAAAGCATTGTTTTGTAATACAACTGTTGTTTGTGCTGATCCTTCTTTCACTTCTCCTCTGGCATGCGGTAAAGCAGACTTGGAGGAACTGAGTCCCTGTAGATATCACTCACTCCCAGGATCCTGGAGGTGCTCACTGGAGTTCTGCTTTCATTCTGAGGAACTGTTCATGAACAGTGTACTCAGAGCAAATCATCGGTCTTCTCTCACTGAATCGCATTGATCTTTGGGGAGAAAGTGACACAATTGTGAACACAAGGTAAGCAGACTCTAAAGTGGAAATACATCACCTCTGTGAAACACACACAGGAATGTACAGACACCATGTGGGATCTCTATAAATCAGGAAGGAAATTCTTTACAAGCCCTTTCCTGCCTGTCGATATCTATCACCCAAGGAACTAGAAAGTCTTAGTGAGCAACAATTACTTCCAACTCAGCAGGCTCTCAGCCGGAAATCACTGACACGGCTCCTGGAACTAATTCCATCTGAAGAAAATGAATGTTTTCCTTCCAAAACACCTGATATAAGTGTCTGTCTCTCACCCACTCTCTGCTCAAATATAAGATGAAACATGGTCAAAATATCATGCTACTATTTGGAAAGAATAAGTCTGTTGTCATCTCGAAGGGAGGACTGGCCAGAGATCTGATTCTGTAGCCTGATACATGGTTTCAGAAATAGTAAGAATGTGACCAAAGAATTAGGAAGCCCACATGCTATATAACCTGAGAGAAAATATGTCAACAATTTTCCTTCAGAACAGACAATTACTCTGATTTCACTGGACCTATTTGCTATCATTGAACCCTTGTCAAATAAATAATTTGAGGGATTTGTACTTACTACATCATCTCTTACGGTATGACTTTCAAGGAAATAGCGCATTACAGCTTGGTTGATGTCAACTGATGAACAAAATGTGTGCTACTGTCACCTTTTTCATCACAGATAGCTCCTGCATTTTCTCACGTTGACTTATATATGGCTTTCCCCACTGGTGCTTCTCATTTATACTTGACTTCAGAGTAGGACTGCCCTTTTTTGCACAAATGCCACATGTAGGTGTTGGCAACAGGTAGAAATCAATCATTGCTTTACTAATGATTATCACATTCACATCACTGTCTCTTCCAAAAAAATGGAGCTACCTACCTAAAGATACTACCTTCTTCAGACAATCTACTTAATTGCTATTTCACTTTTATCAGAGACTTGGACATGGATTCACCGTCATCTTCTCATTGCTGTGGCTCTAGGGCATATCAATGCCCTGGGTACATAATTTATCCAACAATTTAGTAGTTTCTTGATCTCCTACAGTCCAGTAGTATTCTCCACACTCCATTTCAGTCGTCTCAAAAGGCCACAATACCTGGGCACTTTCCTTTATCCCACTCACTCTCAAATTTTAAACTGAAAATATCCCCTTCTATCTACAAATTAGCAATGGTTAAGGTGACCTAATACATATTCTGCCTTGAGGAATGCAAGGATAGGTAGTGTGCAGACACCAATCTCTAAAATTAGCATTCAAGGGGTAGTAACTAAGCCCTCAACTGGTAGATGATGAGAAAGATGGAATTAGATAAGAGATAACATAATGGAGGTGGGAATTCTAGTCAATGTGGACACAGATAACGGGGAGGAGGTGAAAAGATTGGTTGGGGATTAAATATTAGATATTTGGTGAGGCTGGATGTGACAATAAAAGAAGCTGAAATAAGGTGCAGTAGATATCATCTGTATTGCTAAGAAAATTAAACGTTTTTTATGAGCCTTACTAAGCTACAAAAAGATACTGAAGGGGAAAAGTTTCTATACTCAGGATGTCTCTCTGCCAACAAATGTACAGGTTTTCCAAGCAATTCTTCAACTCTCTACAGACACCAACTGGGGGACTGTGACAGATCTGTCAACTTGATTAGATTAAGAAACACCTAACAGGTCAGCAAGCCAGATTGTTAGGTGTGTCTGGGCATGTCATGGAAGCATGACCTTGGATAACACATATCACTCCTGGTTCCTGTCCTCTCTAGTGCTGTTCCTCTGCTCTGCTTTCTGAGCACTATTGTTATGGCAAGTGAGTCCATCGAGAAGGACACTCACAAGGAAACAAATCAAATCAAAAAGCATGAATGAACAAAGCTCTATTGGAGCTGGCTGATGGAATGTCTCTAACCCACAGTCAGGGAAGATGTCCATCCTGCTCTGGGCCTCATCTTTGGTTTCAGTACATTTCAGGTTTCTGTAGTAACCATGCCTTCATTTTCAGGAATCTCACAAGAACATCACCTAATTAGCACAAAGTTTACCTTTCTCCCAGGAGGTCAGGTAAGTAAATTCCAATGACCATAGTGGGTTAGGGTTTAACCTACTTCTCAAATTCGTCTGTTTGTTCTGTTCCCAATTTATGACTTTGCTCTGCTTTTACACAAGATGGTAAGAGGACTGGGGCGTAGGGGCGTCAAGTACAGCTTAAGTGAACTTTAAGTGACCTCTCTTACTATGAAGTTAAAACCAGAAAAATGGAGTTTCTCTTGCCCTATCATGAACTGAGAAGTTTTACTCCATCACACCCATCCAACATGGTATTTTTCCCTAGGGCCAGTGACCATGGACTAAACAACATGTAACCCTGAGCCAAATGAAACCTTCAAGTTGTGAGTGTCAAGTACTGAGCCCAGGAACAGGGAAGTGGACTAATATATTATCCTCTAATTTAGTTTGATTGTATCACTAGCCAGAGTTAGCACTGCCTTCACAGGTTACACTCTGGGTCTCATAAAACTGTCTACACTTCAGGTGCCAGTCACAAGTAATGGGCCTCAAATTACCCACACTTGGAGAAGATCAGGAGTTCTTACAATTCTATCCCAGGTTTGATAATTTGTTAAAATGGTCACAGCACTCAGAGAAACATTTTACTTACTACTGTATAAAAGATTTTATAAAAGATACAGTGAATGGCTAGATGAGGTGGTACACAGGGTGAGGACTAGGAGGGTCCCAGGAGCAGGAGCCTTTGTTCCCCTGGCTCTGGCTATGCCACCCCCTGTGCATGCGAACAAATTCAGGGTGGTTTAGAGATTTTTAGGGAGGCTCCATTATGCAGGAGTGATTGATTAAATCATTGGCCATTGGTGGGTGAACAAGATCTCTAAGCCCCTGGAGAGGGTGAGACTGAGAGTTTTAACCTCTAATCACATCATTTGTGACAGTATCCCTCATCCACCTGACCGTCACTTCATTTTTTTTTTTTTTTTTTTTTTTGCGGTACTGGGGATCGAACTCAGGACCCTGCGCTTGCTAGGCAAGCGCTTATTCCACTGAGCTATATCCCCAGCCCCCAGGTAAGGTTTAAAGAGATTCATTTTAAATAAGAAAATATCTCATGCCATGACCCAGGAAATTACAAACGTTTCAGAAGCAAGACACCAAGGACAGAGATGCAATATATATTTCCTGTGTCACATATGTTGGAGAAATAAAAGAAATAACCAGGTAGTCTCTATGTGAGCAATTTGAATGAAAGAGTTTATGTTTTTCTTCAGTTTTGGAAAAGTATGAGCCCTGGTATTTTTTAATATTTCATCTTCCCCAATCTCCTTATTTTTTTATTTTCCAAATTTCTATCAGGAATATAATTCACACTTTTTCTGTTTCTCTTTTGCTCTTGCATTTTCTATCTCTGTATTTCTCGGTGTGAACTCTGAGTGATTCCCTCAATTGTACATACCCTGCTATTTAATCCATCTATTAAATTTTAATTTTACTGACCTATTTTTGTTTCTAGAAATGTTGCTTGGTTGTTTCCACAGTTTTCTATTTTTGCTATGAAAATTCTACTACTTCTTGTTCCTAACAATCCAAGTACATTTATTTTTAATTATATTTGTGATTTCTCCATTAGGGTATAATTTTCTGAGCTAGCTTCCCCGCCCCCCCGCCCCGATTTTTCCAATAGCATTAACTTTTGTAGTATTCTCCATGGATTTTTTTTGTCTTTGAATTTCATTTTTAGTTCATAAAATATATCTAAAGTTATATCGTTTATAAAATATACCCCATATACACTGGGCATGGACATGGTTCTGCCATAAGTAGTTAATATTTCACTTTGGAGTGATTGGTTTTACAACTTTCACTCAGATCTTTTGGAGGTTCATTTTTACTTTATTCTTTTATCTTTGCTTTTCTTTATCCTGAGTGCTATAAAGTAATTTGAGGACTGTACTTCATGGGATGCCCTTTAGAGGCTTCAATATATCATAATTGGAGGTCATATTGAGGATAGATGGCCTCTGATGTTGACCTTGTAATTATACTTTGATTTCAACACATGTGACTCTCCACATTTTATATGTTAGAACATAAGCCAAAGCTGATGGTTTTAGGAGGTATGGCTTTTAAGGGCTGATCAGCCTTTAAGGGGCTCTACCCTTATAGTTGGGATTCGGAATGTACCTCCAAATATCATTGTGTTCAATGTTTGGTTGCCATTTGACTGGTGTTGGGAAAGTGACTTGTGTTGTGAAGTTCTGGATTAATCCACTTGTAAGTTCTTTACCTGAATGTGGCTGTGAGAGGTAGGGCCTAGTTGGAAAAGGTGGGTTATGGAGAACATGTATCTTGTCCCCAGTTCATTTCCTCCAGGCTCCCTGGTCTGTTTCCTAGTTGCCATGAGGTAGGCAGATTTTCCCTCCCAGGCCTTTTTTTTTCATGATGTGTGTACCTTGCAACAAGCATAGAAGCAAAGGAGTCAGAAGACCATGGACTGGAACCTGTGAAACTAGGAACCAAAATATTTTTTTCTTCTTTAAGTTGATTTATGTGAGGTATTTGTCACATTGGTGGACAGCTAACACAACCATTAGGAATAGGAAAAGGAAATTAGTGTTCTTATATAAGTCTTCAGAGAACTACCTTGTCCTAACATTTCTTCTAATAAAAAAATTCAATTATCCCCTTCTGTTGTGTGAAGATGCAACATGATGCCATTCTGGAGGCAAATAGTAGCTCTCACCAGACAGAAAATATTCAGGAGTTTTGACCTTTGATACACTAGACATTAAAATAGTAAGGAATAAGTTACTGTTACTAAAACTTACCTACTCTAATTTTTATAATAGCAAGAATGAGCTAAGGGAGCTATTATTTTTTTCTAGAAACTGGTGCTAACAAATTGATCTGTTTTATCCCATTCTTCCGTATTCTCCATTTTCTAGCACAATTTCCCTATTTGCATCAGTGCAGTAACCCAATTTTTAAAAATCTGCACCTACAGATTTAAAAATTCTGACAGCTAAGAGCTTAGTTCTCATAAATTGATTCACCAAGTTCCTCTAATTGTATTATGCATCTAATTATTTCTAAATTTAATTATCCTTAAAAGATACTCTAATTTTATTAACTTAATAAATCCCCCCTTGGGTTTAGTTTTCAAAATAACCAAATGATCCTAAAGTTTCCTACATAGTTACAGAAATATGTATTGATTCTTCAATTTTTTGTTAAAAAGTATATATGATAATTTTATGTACTGTGATTTATAATTTAATTAATAAAATAAATACTTTATTAGACTATTTCAAGACAGTTTGTCTCAAGGAAAGAAAAACCCCATTTTCTTCTTTAAGAATCAGTCAACAAATTTCAAAATGGATCCTGAATTGTTCTCTTTTGTACCATTTTCCCCCATCAAGAAAATTAGTTATATTCTTCAGCACTGGGCTTACTTTCACTGCAGAAATTATGATAGCAACACTTATGTAGCTCTTGTGATCATAAAACCTGCCCAGAACTCAAGAAAAATTTAATATTCTGTAACCACGCTGTATGTAATATGTTCTATCCATCTCAAAAGAAATCTTAAGATCCTTGGAAAATAACCAAGAAAGAAGGAACCAGGGCCTGATATAGTGCATTTCTCCAGAGCTATTATTATGGAGAGATTTAAAACAACTAAGGAAAACTATACAGCAGAATCTCATTGGAAATGTATCCAATAATATGTCTGCCATCCAAGAATGTCTTACAAATCTTTCTGCAATGCTTAAATATTCAATTACCTGGAAAAGTTTTGAGAATTTATTCGTTTGCTTTACAAATTTCACACCTAGTCTATTGTGTATGAGAACATTAAAGCTATAATTCTTCAACAACAAACTACTGTTATTCACTTGGGCTAATTTTAATCAACAACAAAAGACATTTTTAAGCAATCACATGTCTATCGGTATGAGAAAGCTTTCTGTCAGGATGCAAATTAAGAAACAGGAATGATGAAATAAGAAAAGTACTAATGTGTGATTCTGGTTTTTTTTTTAATTTGTGATTCTTTATGAAATAATTGAATCAAGAAAGGACTGTCAATGAATGAAAAAAGCAATAGATAAAAGATGTAAAGGATTTTTAAATGGTATAGAAGCATCAACTTCAAAATAACTCCATTGTGAAAAACTAGTTAAGCATAGCATCATTAACATGGAATCGCATGACTTCTGATGTGATATAAAATAAAAACATAGTTTGAACTTCAACATACTCTTGTAAAAAATGCTTAATCTAAAAACATCTTAGGTCTAATTATCTATTGAAAATTGAAATATGAGGGAATTGATTCACCTCATAAAGAAATAATAAATTACGAATGTGGAATAATATTTGCATTGATAAAAATAAAGCCAGTACCATTGCAGGAATAAACATAGACAGGATTGTTCCAGATTAAAAGAGACTCAGATGGCATAACTGAACCCATATGTGAACCTTGGTTGGTAGTAGAAAGCTACAAAAGATACATTGGGCATACTTATTTAAATATAGTCTGGAGGTGAGATGAAGTATGGAATTTGTAATTATTTTGTAAGTGCGATAATGATATTGTGGTTTCAATACAAAATGATGAGTAAAACATGAATGCTAAAATATTTAGATATGAAGTGTCAAGTTTTACACAGCTTGTTTTAAAATAGTCCAAAAAAAAACCTAATTAGCCAGGTATATAGCAAAGTAAACATGGCAAATTGTAGGTAATTATTGAGTCCAAGTGGTGAGAATGTAAATGTTATTTGTTATAGCTATCAGGGCTGGATCAAAGATGTAGAATCATGAGAAGTGTTACAGGGGTCCAAGGATTCACCCTGTTAGGCTTGCCATTGCAGAAACTTCAGGTTTATATTCGTAACTTTCCTGTCAGTGGAAAAAATGCCCAATACCTGAATGCTAAAGAAAGAGTTGTTTCTTTTGGCTGATTGTTTCAGTGTTCGGGCCATGGATGACTAGCTCCAAAACAAAGCCTCATGATTTCAAGGCATAGGAGAAGTCAGTTACTCGATGCACGGCAGGCAGAAAGCAGAGAGAGAAGGAAAAGGTGTCGACAAGAACACACTCTTGCGGGTTGCACCCCCAGTGAGTCACCTCCTCCAGGACACCACAACCCAACAGCACACCCAGCTGTGAACTCCTCACTGGATTAACCCACTGATAAGGATAATGCCCCATCTTCCAATTACATCTGAACATATGAGATTTAGGGAACTTTTTAGATCTAAACTTTAACAAGTTTCCAGCAGTCTAGTGCACTGCTGCCTTGAACCTAGTGTTGAATCTGAAGTCACTGTGAGTCAGTCAAACTGCATTCCTGATGGAAGCTGTGTGTGGACAGAAACAATGACACCTGGGGGCTGTTGAATAAATTATAACCCTGTGTCTCAACATCTCTAGCATGAGTGCTCTCAGTGAACTTCAGAGGAATCTGGCTGCATTTACCATAGAGCTACACATGTACTTATCTAGGGACACAAGCTAAAAGAGAAAGGGCTAGAAGGAGATGAGGAAGGGAGATGTAACACTCTCATAAAGTAAGCTTCCAATTCAGAAACAGCATGACTGGTATCCTGCACAAACTGCAAACCATAAAAATTAGAGCAAGTTGTTCATAATTACTTTTATAAAAATCATGCACAGATTGGTGAACAGAGTTACTCACAGTTTACATGTAGACAGGAATTTTTGGAAGTTAGGATGACATGAAACAAAGCCACCTCAATTTATTGATATGTGTGTTATGGTTTACATCTAATGTGTTCCCCAAGTATCTCATGTGTTTGGAAGGTCACTGGATTATAATGGGGGGCTGGCTCACTCTTTTGAGGCGGGGCATGATTGGAGATGGGTCACCGAGGGTGTGACATGGAAAAGTGTGCTCTTGTCCCTGGCTGCTTCTTTCAACTTCTTTCCGCTTCCTGGCTACCATGGGATGTGTAGCTGTCCTCTACCATGCCCCTTTCGAGCAAGACAATTTTGTACTGACCCCACTAGAAACTATGAGTCAAATAAACCTCTCCTCCTTTAAATTGTATCAGATTTTGTTCCAATGATAAAAAAAGTAACTATCATAGATTTCAGTACCAGGGCTCTTACTCTGATTGTACCTTAACATGTTGTTTAGAAATCTTTTGAACTTGTTTGTGGGAGGACTTTGCAAAAGTTTGCAGACATGGGCTAGAGAAGTGCTAGAATATTCTGATCTGTGCTTGCTGTGCTATACTTGGAGGAGCTCAGAAAACAAGGATGCAGATAGGAGTGGGAACCATAAGGGACAAGCTCTGATGGATTTAGTTGGGAACAAGGAATCTATTGGCAATTAGACAAGAGGCCGTGTGTATTACATTCTGGCAGAAAACATGTCTTTGTGTTCCCCATGTCCTGAGAGCATGGGAGACTGAGATGAAAAGCATGATTAATCTGGGAGAGGAAATTTCAAATCAGCCCAGTGTTTTGACTGAAGTATCCTACCAACTGCTTTTCCCAAAAACTAAAGTGAGAATCAAGGGAAAAAAATACAAGCTAAATGATCTATAAACTTTCAGTTTGGCCAGAAAGGAAGTACTACAAAATTTAAGCTATGGAGAGGGTGGTTTTTCAAAAAATTAGCATTTAAAGGACTCAGTTCTTTGCTACAGAACAATAGGAAAAGTGCCTGGATGGCATCTCAGGAATCAAGAAGATACCACTCTTTACAGGCTCAAATGCTTTGAAGATGATAAGAGCATGGGAGAGCTTCCTGTCTGCCTCCTGGCTGCCATGAGATGAGGAGTTATCCTCTGCTGTGCCTTTTACCACGCCATTCCTGCCTTGGAGCCAGCCAACTTTGGACTGAACCCACAGGAAACAGTGAGCAAAATAAACCTCTCCTTTAAGTTCTAGGAGTCAGGTGTTTTGTCACAGCAGCATGAAAGTGAATAATACATTGGGCATCTACAAATATTTTCATAATAAAAGTTGCAAAAGCTCTACATTTTTCAAATAGATGAAAAGTCTTTGTAAGCTAATGTTTGCCATTTACATATACAAATTAGCTTTGTCTCACTGTTTGCACCTGAAGTTTCAGCTAGTCAGGAGGTTTGGCTGCTGTTGTTGTTTCTCATTTACTACTCTCTTTAAAATAAAATTAGAAATTTCTAAAAAAATAATAATAAAAGTACATATAATTAAACAATCAACTTCTTTACCTTCCTTTTTTCCCAAATAAGTAATGCATGTTTTATTAATATAAAAGAGAGTGAGCCACCCCACCTCTCCGGCACTGACATGAGAGCCACTCTGAGCACCAAACAGTTTTGTGAGCCTTAGGGACCATACTCCACCCCTACAAACCATTGAGGGAGCCACACTGAGCAATCAAGAGCAACAGGAGCTTTGCACCACCACACTCACACCATTGTGGGAGTGAGGCTGAGCCCTAGACAACATCCAGATCATCAAAAATGACAGAATGAAGGAACAAAATGCAATCTCAGACCTCCACCCAACACAGAACAAGTCCGGAAGACATCAGAAAAGCAGAGCTTGGAAGTCACAAACCTGAAATTTCTGAAATGATAGCAGCTGAAGTAAAGGAACAATTCCATAAATGTATAGAAGAAATCAGAAATAATCTCTCAGGTAAAAAAAAGAAATGACAATGGTAATGAAAGGATTGCTCAGCACATCTAAACAGGTCATTTATAAAAAATGGAAGAGCACAGAAAAATGATGGAAACCATAAACAAACACTATACAAAAGAATTAGAATGCATGAAACAGGTTCAAAAAGAAATCCGGGGAAGGGGGGAAGATGGCGACCGGGTGAGCAGCAAGGGAGCGAACCTCCTTAATAAACACCACCAGCTCGAGACAGACTTGGTGAGCGTGAATGCCGGAACCTCGGCTGGGAAGTTTAAACTGGGCGTATTTCTCTGAGATGCCAGGGGAGATGTGGTAGGGCGGACCAGGCTGCCGGGGCGAGATGTGGGAAAGTCCCAGACGCTGGGAGCCGGGGACGATCCCCGCGGGGAAGAAGCAGGGATCGGTCCAGGCGCAGTGGGAGCGCGGCCGCCTCGGGCCCTCCCGCCCCCCCCACCGGAGACGGGGCAGCCCCCCGGCGACTCCCGACAGAGATCGGCTTGCTAGCAGTGGAGACGCCCGGCGGTCCCACGTTTCGCGCGTGTCGGGCGAGCCGCGCGGAGGGCCCCAAAAGCCGCCGGAAGAGGAGAGAGGAATTTGCTGGGTCCTAGCGCCCTGAGAGCGCGGACCCCTCGATCCCTCCCGCCCCCCCGAGCCGGCGCAGCCCCCCAACGACTCCCGACAGAGATCGGCTTGTTAGCGGCGGAG